>APFE030007031.1:0-29905 GCA_000404065.3 Pinus taeda | reverse complement strand
TAGTGGGCTTCTATGGGGCACAATAGTAACAATATGGGCACTACATGGGTACATCAATATAATAAGTGGGTTGTATTAATAACAATAAGGGGTTACACTAGTAGTATAGGGCCTAACATGCCCCTCTCCTTCAAAAAGTGTTGTCCTCAACGCTTGAGTAGTTCTTGATGCTTCTGTATAAACTTCTTGTCCTTCGATGTGGAATCTTCAGCGGGTAAGTTCTTCCACTTGATGAGACACTCTGAAATTGATTGATTTCGTTGTTGTCGGGTTCTTGTTTCTATGACTGCTCCAGGTCCGATATGATTTTTCCTTCCTCTTCAATTTCTGGCAATATTGTTTGAATTGGGATCTTTTGGAACTTTTGAATAAGTGGCCATACTTCTTCATCATTCTTTCATTCATCCCTTGCTTTGTTTATTCAATCTAGTCGGATAATAGAAATAGCACAAAACAATGCTTCCACATCCTCACCCTTTCTTGAGAGTGCATCTGCAACAAAATTTTTCTTCTATTTTCTATAGATGATGTCAAAGTCATAACCCAACATATTTGTGACACATTTTTTCTGTTCTTCTAAAGATAATAGTTGTTCTAAAAGTATTTAAGGCTATCATGATCCATTTTTACCTTGAAGTGTCTTCCCATTCGGTAAGGTTGCCATTTCTTAAGTGCATGTAGTATTGCCGACATTTCCTTCTCAAAAATAGCTTGCTTGAGATGTAGCAGTAAAAATACCCAATCACCTACATCAAAACATTTTTCACTATGATGTTGATCTACCTGTTGTTTCATTCGATTTTGCACCAAAGTAGCATTATCCTTTAAAAGTTGGAGAACTTGTTGTTGATGCTTGATGTGATCTTTCACTGCTTGAACCTTTTTCGTCTTGATATGTCCTTCTATCTTGAGAGTTTGAGGAGTGGTAATTTCTTCCAATGCTTTACAAGATATGGTCCAATTCATTTCTTGATGCTCGTTGTGATCTTTCACTTCTTGAACATTTTTTTTCTTGACATGTCCTTCTATTTGGATAGTTTGAGGAGTGGTAATTCTGACCAATGCATTACAGGATATGGTCGGATTTATTTCTTCTTTCTTGATGTGATCTTTCACTTCTTGAACCTTTTTCTTCTTGATATGTCCTTTTATCTTGAGAGTTTGAGTGGTAATTCTTTCCAATGTTTTACAAGATATGGTCGGATTCATTTCTTCTTTCTCTCGGGTTGGGTCATGGCTTATATCCTCTTCTTTTGATGTTTCTTGATCCTTTTCTTCCCCCTCTTCATACTCTATGTAAAATAATTTCTTCTTAGCACACTTATGACCTTTAGTGCATTTTCTATCACAGTTGTAACAAAGCCCTTTTTCTCTTTTTTCTTCCAATTGTTGTTGTGTAACCCTTGTAGGTTGTGGAAGGCTAGGAGAAAAAACACTTCCATCTTTATAGTTGTGAGGGGTAGACTTCCTTGTTGCCATAATTTTACTTTCCAATATGTCACAAAGCCCTTTTACTCTTTCCAATGCCACCAGTCTGATCCAAATTGGATTCTCCAAGGAAGAGTTATGCCGAATCTCCCACAGTGACCTAAGTATAGACTAGTTCAGTAGAGCGAACTTGTATGACGTGCCACATGTCATTCTTTCAACCTTTGGCTGTTAAAAATATATACAAGAAACTACAGTCCGTCCTCTTTCTATACCTTCTTACAAAACTTCAATCTGACGCTCAGAGAGAAAGTTATGACGATTTTCCCCAGGTCACCTGTTTGGAATGTAATTCAAGAGTCTGCAAAAAGACTAACTTCCTCAGATCATATCTCCGCAAATATAGCGCGAAAAGCTCTGAAATTAGGACCTGAGGTTCAGCGCGATTTCTTCTCAAATGGGTTTTTTTTTAGCTTCTGAAACGTCGCAAAAAAAAAAGTTATAGTGAAAATGCCACGATGACCTATTTCGAGCAGTGAAACCCTAGAATCCAAAGCTCTAATACCAAATGTTATGAAACTAGCTCACAAAAAGATAGAAAAGATAGATCAAACGCCTTAGAATTTAGCCTCTTCAAGGGGAACCTCCTTACATTACACAAATGAATGATTTCTTGATGATACAAATGAAAGACTCCTTTCTAATTATAGAGATATAAGGGTCATAACTATAATCAGAGCCGACATAACAATAATAATGTAAGGGCACAATAATAACAATAGTGGGCTTCTATGGGGCACAATAGTAATAGTATGGGCACTACATGGGTACATCAATATAATAAAGGGGTTGTACTAATAACAATAAGGGGTTACACTAGTAGTATAGGGGCCTAACAAAATCCCATAGGGTAACTGTATCAACCGTATCAAGGCATACCTCAAATGCCTTATGGTCAGCAAATTAAAACCCATCCATTTCAACCTTTACACGGTGATCATCGAGTTGGGCAACAAGGTTAGGTGTATACTAGTTATCAAAATCCTCCCTATCCCAGAAAATAGATACATGTTTCCCAGGCCATCCTATCTTACCCAGGGTATCCTCCACAAGACCTCAACAGGTAGTTGTCATTCATAGCAACTCTTGAATTTCCAGATCTGACTCAGCTCACCAATGATCCCATTTCTCATTCTCCTTGGTGGTCAGTTATTCCCACGAATTTGCCCAGTGATATCCCTAAATTCAATTGAAATCCTGGAGAAGACCCATCTACACACATTATGACTTATCATTTGTGATGTTCTTCAAAGTCTCATTGATGACTTTGTTTGTTTTCATCTTTTCCAATGCACACTTACCGGTATGGTAGCAAAATGGTATATTGAACTACCACGAGCTTTGTTCGATAATTTCAATGCCTTGGCTACCACATTCATAACACATTTCAAGTTACCCATTCAATATGAGACTGGAACTAAAATTTTAACCAATTTCAAACAAATTGATTCCACTCATATTTCTTATCACATTTATGAGTGGTGACATCATCGTCGTTTGGTTAAAAAAATTGTTCCTGATCAGTTGTTAGCTGAATGGTTTATTAAGCCTCTATTACCATTCATCACATAAGATGTCACCAAGGGCAAAGTTGTGACCAAAGAGCAGGTGATTGCTCATGCCCAGTATTTGGATCTTATTTATACCCAATCTAGCATGCTCTATGATAAAATACCAAATTCTTTGCGACCTTCCAATATTGTTCCTCATCCTCCCAGTAAAGAATCACATGTCGTCGATGGCGTGATTGGTTTTGTGAACCAATAGTCGACGAGTAAACCATTTGGTTCGACTCTTACTGTGGTTTCCCAAATCCCTCCTTCCATAGCTCCCACGGCTTCTACTTCTGAGATCAATGTCATTAAATCTTCCAAAGGCAAAACTCAGCAATTAGGAAGTAAGAAGAAAAGCTAAGGTAAAAATAAGAAATATAATCCTCTGCAGGATAAACAAAGTAATCATTCTTCTAAAGAAAATCAAAAACCTTATTATCTATGCTTAATTTTTAAAGAGGAGCATTTCACTCGTGATTTTCCACATTAGGTGGAAGTGAATCAATTCCTTAATTCATCCGTTGCACCTGTTGTGTTGACAGATCTCTTTCTAAATCAAGATACCAATATGGTTGCCTAGGATCCCACTTCCTCTAACTCGGTTTTGATGCTTTCCTCCACTAAGCTGAAAGATGACGTTATGGTGGCCACTTGAAATAAAGACTATGGTGATGTGAATCCCTCAAATGGTTAGGCTACTGATCAACTCGCTAGTTCTACTGCATCTCCATCGAATCCTGCTCCGAATGTGTTTCCTACCGAATTGACAATTAAGCCTCCCAAAGGAACTATCCATAAATCTACATTCAACCCTCGTGCAAGAGCTGCTAAGAATTATAACATAGTTGAGGATTTGGCTCAGGCCCCTTCAGCTACATCAACTCTTGAGGTGTTGCAAAATTGTCTCGCCCATAAGAAGGCTTTACTTCTTGCAATTGGATGTATTTATCCTTTGGATTCCAACCTTTTCATTTTTAACCATAAGAATCATACGCCTAGACTTCCAGCCCAATTAGCTTTCATGATTCAAGTTGATATTCGTGGTAATAATATCCATCGCTCCATTGTTAACAAAGGAGCCTCAACATGTATCATGTCCCTTTCTTGTTGGAAGGCTATTGGTTCTCCCCAATTGAATCAGTGGCCGACTACTCTAAAGTTTTTTTACGGAAGAGGCTTCAAGCCTTATGCGATTCTAAATTCATTATAAGTAGAATTAGGAGGCAAAACAATCTTATGGTTGTTGTTGGCGACTCTACATATTTCAGAATGATTGTTTTCTCTCATAAGGGAGGTATAGTCCATTGATCAACTCACTTTCTTTGCCACCAATTCTCAAGTTACTAGAAGTGTCCCTCTTATGGGAGAAACCCCACATCCATATAAGCATGTCGGGGTCGGATTGCTCAAGGATTATTCCCTGACGGGAAGCCTATATTTTCCTCCTCCTTCTCTCGACATATCTAATCTAGTTTCCCATGTCAACATGATATGTTCTTGTGCTACTCCATCTGATCCTTGGGTAGTGCCACATAAATCCAATATTGACACTTTCGGCGACCTCATGCCGCTCAGTCCCATTGAGCTCGACTATGAAGCCATTTATTCGGCATGTGCGACACATTCTACTCTCTCCTCTTCAATTAATTGAGTTTATCATTCCTTGGATTATGACACATCCTCTAATTCTTATCTCGTACATTTTCTACTGAGCATCATGAAGATCATGATGTCAGATGATGCACCGTGGGACGGTCATCATCATCATTCCTCCTTGTCAGATTCCTTTGAAGATAATCTTAATGAACTATATTGGCCCAATGTCATTGAGATGTCTGTGATTTTTGTATCCATCCATGGTATCGATTCTGAGAATAATTTGTCGAATATTGGAGACTATCCCTCTCGACATTTCCATCAAACTCAGAATTGTTGAGAATGTACATATCGATGCATATTTTTCTCCCGATCAAATCAAGACATATCAATCCCTTTTCCAGGAGTTTCGATACATTTTTTCCTAGTCTTATGAAGAGATGCCAGGTATCGGTCCAAACATTGTTGTACACAAAATTAAGATGTATCCCGATGTTAAGCCAATTCGCATGTGCCTTCATCTGGTCCATCCCAAGAAGGTTGCCACTATTAAATTTGAAGTTGAAAAACTTCTATGTGTTGGTTTCATCTACCCAGTACCTCTAACAAATTGGGTGTTAAATATTGTTCCTGTCATGAAGAAACACGAAACAATTTATGTGTGTGTCGATTATCCGGATATTAATCATGCTTGCACTAAGGACAATTATCATACCCCATCCATCAACCATATTGTTGAAGATTATGATATTTGTGAAATATTTGCGTTTATGGATGGATTTTCCTCCTATAATCAGATCAACACTCTCCTAGCGGACCAACATGAAACTACATTTATTTGTCCCTAGGGAACATTTGCATATCAAAAACTCCCTTTTAGATTAAAAAATGTTCCGGCTATGTTTAAGAGGGAAGTGAATTATACCTTCCATGACTTCTCAGTTTCATTGCATCAAAACATGGAATTCATATTGACCCACTGAAAATCCAGGTGATCATAGATTTGCCTGCTCCTTCTTCCCTTCTTAAGCTTCAACGACTCCAAGGGAAGTCTAACTTTCTAAGGAGATTTGTTCCTAACTACACCGAATTAACCAAAGGATTTACTCACTTGTTAATGAAAGGGTTTCCCTTCCATTGGGATGATGTTTCCTAAAAGGCATTTGATGCATTGAAAGATGTTCTGATTCAGGAATCCTTGTTGTATCCCCCAGATTACCAACGGGGTTACTTCATGTACCTCGTTGTTGCAGTTACTACCATCATTATGGTATTTTTCCAAGAGGACGATGTAGGGACCAAACATCTTATTTATTATTTGAGTCAGATTTTGAATGATATTGAGATCAAATATACTCACGTCGAAAAGTTACCTTTGGTAGTTGTCTAGGTTGTACAAAAGTTTCACCACTATATCCTGCTCTGCAAAACTATGGTTATTTCTTATTGCAACCCCATGACATACGTCTTGTCACAAAAAATTTTGGGGCAGAAGTACTCCAAATGGACTGTCATCCTCCAGGAGTTTGATTTGGAATTCATCAAATCCAAATTGAAGAAATCCTTATTTTGTGTTGAGCTGATCTGTGACTTTCCCATTGTTGAAACTGAAACAACATCTGGTGATTCTATTCCAAACAAGTCATTGTTCCTAATCACATCATCTGACCCATGGTACGGAGACATTCTCATATATCTCCAAACCCAGACTTTATGGTCCGATACCTCTTGCTCTGACCAGCGACGTATCTCATATCAAGCTAAAAATTATATTTAATCGGTGACACCCTTTATCATCATGGTATTGATACAATTTTTCGAAGGTGCCTCGCCCATGAGGTGGCCAATAAAGTCGTGAATGAATGTCATTATGGGTCATGTGGTGATCATATTTCTGGTTATGCCATCGCACCGAATATTTTTTGTGCTAGCTACTTTTGGCCTACTATGTTTCACGACTGCATCCTCGTGGTTCAAAATTGTCATCCCTACCAGATATATGAATTTAAAACCCATGCTCCACCCACTCCTTTACACCCTATTATCATTGTTGGATTGTTTGCAAAATGGGGCATTGATTTCATGACATGTAACCCTCACTCAGTCGGTGGGCATGGCTATATCATTGTAGCGGTAGACTATTTTACCAAGTGGGTCGAGGCGATGCCTACATACAATAACATCAGCGAAACAATTGCTCTCTTTTTTTTAAATCATGTTATTGCAAGCTTTGGTGTACCCCAGGCTATAGTTACATACCATGGGAAACATTTCCATAACCACATGATGTCTGAACTGTCTGCAAAGTTCAGTCTCTCCCATGAGATTTCAACTCCCTATTACCCTCGAGTGAATGGGAAAGTTGAGGCCATCAATAAATTTTTAAAAATCAACCTTCAACACATAATAGGGGTCCACAAATTAAACTGGCATCTTATCCTTTATGTAGCCTTGTGGGCATATCAAACCTTTGTTCGAACTGCTACCAAGTTTACACCTTTTCAATTGGTATATGGTTTGGAAGCAATCCTTCCTATTGAATGTGAATTTTTGTCTTCGAAACATGTTTTCACTCTCCTCCCGCCACTTCTATAGAAGAAGAGCATCTCTTACATCTGATGCACTTATATGAAACATGGTGTGATGTCACAATGGCTAATGAAGCTCATAAGAAACGCATTAAGCTGCAATACGACAAGAATGTCAAGCCTTGTGTCTTCTCAGAAGGTGAACTTGTCTTGATGTATGATCAAGCGTATGAAAAGTAGGGATCGGGGTAGTTCGAGCCAATGTCGCTAGGCCCATACATTGTAAAACGTTTTCTTGCTAAAGGGGCCTATGATCTTGTTGATTTCGATGGAGTACGATTAGCACAACCTAGAAATGGGTTGTACCTTAAAAAATACTACGCTTAAGTGATTTGTGTGTAGTTCATTGTGTGCATGGTCTGTATAAATGTGTTGAGTGTGTTTTTAGTGTGATTCCCTTCAGATTTTCTTATGGTTTATGTTAATCATGTTTATATTTTATTTGCAGATATCGGCATCCCTTCAACCATATGTTGGTTATGCTGATGGTGCTAGTCGTAGTACTCAAAACCTTTCTTCCGTAACATGGGCTCTGAATGCTCTGAATGGTGAGTTAGTGAGTTTACACGGGATTTGTATTGGTTGCTCTAAAAATAATATCATTGAGTATAGTTTTGTGATCAAGCTATTGTTTGATGCTATTTCCCATGGTATTCGTTGTATAGTTATCAGACTTGACTTAAAACTTGTAGTACTATAGTGGCTAATGTCTATTCAGTTATAATTCCAACTATGCTTCATATGTTCTTGAGGGTTCGCCTTCTGGAAAGATATTGTGATTATATCCAATATCAACACATTTCTAGAACTCTAAACACATTGACAAATGCATTAGAAAATCATGTTATAGATAGACATTTGTGAAACACGTAAATTAAATTCAGGTCACATCACATACATTGAATGAGATAATAGAACATATAAGAAACACTGATAGGTAAATAGTTGTATATATATCAAAGTTTGGTTGTACAAAATTTGTGCCTGAGATATATATGGCCACACGCCTGTCATATCAAAAATATACATGCAGTCAAAATATGGCTATATATATACGCCTCATAGTAGACTAATCATGATGCTCATGATAGCAAGCAAATGCGCAAGCCATCTTGCACAGTAGCCGGATGATACAAACAGGCACACCAATCGTATGATGTTGCAGTCTTATAAGGAGCTAGTCGACCCCATACTCAACTATGCCTTGGGTCAACCCCTCCATGTGTCGCTCGACCTCTGTAAGAGTCTTGATCACATTGAGATCATATAATACCTCTCACCCCCCCTACAACAAATTGTACTCTTATTTGTGCTTGTTGTGGTTCTCTCGTATGCTGAAAATATGAGGAACCCACAGGTCAAACGAATCCAATGTTTACATGTGAAAAAATCATACATAGAAAATACAAAAAAAAAATTGTAAAACTTTAAAATCTCAAAAACTGACCAATATGTTTCTTTTTTTACCTACGGCACCCCATCACTCTCCATTATGAAGCACAAGCTCTGGGTCTCCACATAAATCCATCCCTACATATGGATAGTCTTCAATCATAATGAGTTGCATGTGTAACCATTGGAAGAAGATTGGTGTGAAGCTCATCGATGACAGACCTGCATATTTGGACATGAGATCCACCCACCTCATCATCCGTGGGAATCTCGAATGGGCAGGCTCGAGTGATATATGTTGTGGTTAGAGTAATGGAATATTCGCCAATGAAAATGAAATCAAGATCGAACCACAACCAAAGTTCTTCAACTGTCCATCCTTTGACTTGGTCAGTTCTTCCTTCATATTTTCCAGTACTCCCTCACTCGATTTGAATATTGTTGGCTTCATACACTCTAAATAATACTGCATATGAGACCTATTGGCCAAATGTAGAGTATCACTATTGACCAATATAGTAATGATAAACAAGATCATCCTCAAAGGAAAATAAGCCCCATCCTTTATCTCGATTTTCCCATCCTTGGTTGGTTGGGATCAAGGTCTACAGTGTGCGTTGATATAACCCTTGAATGTCTCTCCACCCCTCCTCGAACCAGATAATGGGATGGGGGCACCTCACCTCGATAGAACTGTCAAGAAGTACATGTCATCCACCTGTATCTCAAGTATATTGAAGCGAACAAAGTTTGTTCTTTAGGTTAAATACTCTAGAAGACTTGGACTATGTAGATATCCATTGAGATACAGGAATATATATTAAAATGTATGAATGGATGATCATCCAATTGAGAATGAGGGGCCTACTTGTATACCAAGCAAGTGTCCCTTTATGAACGATCATGTCTCCTTATACATACCTCCTCGTTTAACTAATTATTACTTATTTACATATTATTATCATTATTATTTATTATCTACATTTATAACTTTTACATAATCATATTCATAACATCGCCTTTCTCTTTAAAAAGTTTTGTCCTCAAAGTTTCTTGATGAAAGGGCTTGATCTCTTTTTTTGCTACGAATGTCTTCTGCTTGATCTTTTTTTCTGCTACAAATGTCTTATTGTCTTGGGACATTCATCTTTTGTCGATACAAGTTGATATGATCCTTGGAGTGATATATAAAAATTTCGCACAGAGGAAAAATTTGAACATCCTAAATTAATATTTTTTGAAATATTTTGATTACTGGAAACTTGCGATGAACTATTATCACTGGACCAAGTTGTGTGCACTTCAGTATTATTCGGAACATAGGTTTGTTGTTTATGTTCTGAGTGATACATATTCATAGATTGATTGAAATGTTTGTTCTTTTGCTTCATATGTAGATAAAGAGTTATTTTGGTTTCCTTTATCATGTGTGTGGCAAGATTCTAATTTACTTCAAGTTCTGATGTCGTCAAGTTGGTTATATAATCTTCACTTGGAATTCCCTTCGTCTCAACATCTGAGTATGTTTTTTATTTAACTGACGTGTCTTCTTCTTGAGTTGTGATATTCACTGGATCGGTATTCATTCGATTTTCTTCAACTTGAATTTATTTATTTGAAGAATTCTACGCTTCCTTCTCAATAAGTTGTTGTACCTTATTTTCCAACGAATTTTTGTCCTTCTTAAGCTTCTTAATTTGTGTTAATAATTTTTCACTATGGTCTTTAAGTCGAGAAACTTCTTCATTTTTGTCAGTGGTGATCTTGTCAATTTCTCTTTGCATATTTTGTAGTACTTTTTTACCTTCTTGGAAAATTATTTTTGAAATATCTTGTATGCCTTCTGGTGTTACTAAATTTGGTTTCAGTGTAACATCTTGGAGTGTTATTTTCTTCTTCCTGTAGGAAAATGTTAAAAACTTCTTTTTCGTATTCAGGATGAAGGAACCTAGAGGTTCCATCCATGGTGAACCCAAAATAGTGTCACCTTGATCATTCCATAGGGATTGAACAGAGAATTGCCATATAAATGTATAATCTCCAATGTTTAACTGTAAATTAGTTATCTCGCAATGTTTTTTGTCAATGAAGTCTAATTTTTTTATTATATTTAACTCAGGAATCACCAATTGGTTTGCGATGTTAGGTCTTATATAATTTTTATTTTCAGTGGACGAAATAGAGATAGTAACATCATTTCCTGCAAGAGTTCATTTTACTTTAAATAGCACTGAAGCACAATTATTATATAAATTTTCTAGGAATTTTCCAACCTTCATTTCCGATCTATACTCAATTTTTCTTGACCTTGGGTTTTTAAAGGTACCCCTTTTTTAATCTTTTAAGAATAATATATATATATATATATATATATATTTATATATATATATATATTCTTCAAAACTTTTAATTATTATTATCTTTTTTTAAATAATAATCTTTTTTTTGACTTTTCTTTTTTCTTTATCTTCCTTGAAATATTCTTGTCCTTTAATACTTAACCTTCAAATATATATAGTACTCTTTCTTTCTTTCTTTGTTGAATTGAAATCTCCTTTTGATTTTTTTATTAAATGATTATTTAGCTAACTTTTTTTTCTTTTAATATTTTATTGTGACTCCTTTTATTGTTGTTTTATTTCTTGTTTAATAGTCTATATACTAGGAGATTTAATTTGCTTCCCTTCAGCAAATATCACTGAGGCTCTTTGATTTTGATTGTTAACTTTAATTTGACAGTAAAGAATAATAATAATCGTTGTCGGTATTGGTCACGACATTCCATGATAATTTATCAATGACATTCTTAATAATAATAAAAATTATTATACAACTTCAAGCGAGGCTTTGGTGGATGGCCTATATGGCGTACGACGCTGGTTGTTGAAGCGGACAACTAGTTGCAACAACTGTGGAAAATGTGGTCACGGTTAACACTGGTTCTCTAGTTTGTCAGTAGTATACAGGGGAATAAAAACTTCACCAACAGTTATAGGTTAGACACAAAAGGGTATGAAACAGACTAGAAAATAGTTGGTAGGCAGTGACGATGGGCCAGATTTGTCGCATGCGACAGTGGTTGTGATTTCAAATGGCTATGACGAAATGGAGTGATGGCTAAGCATACGACGACAATGATAACAATGGTCGCCATAATAGATAATGGAGTGATGGCTAAACATATGGGGGGAGAATTGTTGTTAGATGGTTGCGCAATTGGCAGCAAGGACTATCATATGAATTGGTTTGTAGTGTTGTCGAAGCGTGTTGGTCGAAGGAAATAGATATAGATTATGTTGCGGTGTAGTGTGCTAAGAACTGATAAAGGTGGCAATGAAAGTGAACCAATGATGAAACAGTTGGTTTGCAGCATGCTTATGAAGGAATGGACATAACAATGAAATTATGGTTGGACGGTGGCTTTATAGTGGCAAGTGTTGGTCGAATGTGGTGCTACGTTGGTGTTGCCATTGTGGAGGTAAATTTTTTATTTTTTTTATAAATATATATTGCTTATATTTTTTTCCCTATAGTTTTTTGTATAATCATTTGTTTTTAACTTTAATTTTTTTAACTTTTAATTTTGATTTTTTTCTAATAATTTATTTTTTATTAAAAAAAAAAAAATAGTTGAAATATTAATTTTTTTCTTTAAACGGTTGAGGGCTTGATAGAGAAAATGGAGAACCTTCAAAATCTTGCAACGAAACACTTCAATAGCAACAATTTTGGCAAATTTCAACGGCCAAAGACCTGGATTGGAGAGCGTGGCTTTGTGTAGCAGTGGAGTTACCAGAGGATTGAACTACTTTGATACCAAATGAAGTGAACAAAGTTCATTATTCAGGTTAAATACTCCAGAAGACTTGGAATATGTAGATATCCATTAAGATATAAGAATATATATTAAAATGTACGAATGAATGATGATCCAATTGAAAGTGAGGATCCTTCTTATATATCAAGCAAGTGAATGTGCTCCAAGTCTAAAAGCTTGTGCCTGAACATCCCATGCTCGAACAAGATACTCTAACAGCTCCATTTGTTGCCTCATCCTAAGAAGCCAGAAAAATTTCAGGAGCCCACAATCTCTCAATGCCTAGATCATTAGATGCATTCATATCTTGTTCCTTGTGTTCTCTTTCTAGCCATATCAGATCCATTTTGTTCTGAAGAAAACCTGAAACACAACAAGAAGAACCATTAGAGTGAGTTTCATGCAAAAAACTGGGAGAATATTGAGTGAAACAAGCAAAATAAATTTGTGAATTGCGCCCAGCACAACCTCTTAAGGGAAAATAGAGTGTTGTACACCCTAGATAGTGCATTTTTTGCCTTCCGAATGCACCTTTCGACACTTCTAGTGTGCATTGAAGCTAGGGCGAAAAATTAAATCCTTAAGGCCCTCAAAACTGAAAAAACAGACATGAAATGAAAAATGAAGTTGTAGAAAGGAAGAAGAAAGTGAGATCTCCTACCTGGAAGTGACAACACTAGAAATGATCCACCAAATTGGCCACAATCAACTGCAGAAGATCGATGGCAAAAAGCACTCAGAACTCACTCACTGTGACTTAGTTTTATCATGAATCAGGTATTTTTAATCTTTTGGTGGTGTTTTGAGCAAGTTAAAAGTTGTTTAACGGATTTGATAATATTTGAATCGAAACAAATCATTTTGGACGAAGAAGATGCTTTTATTACTTTTCAAGCTTTGTAAACCCATGAAAAATGAACCCCCTAAAATCCCCTTTCATCTCTTTTTAGACTCCCAAAACATGAAAAAATTGTTGAGCACTTGTCTTTTCGAACTCATTAAAGTAAATGAAAAGATGTCTAGTCAGTATAAGGTTAACCCTTTTCTGGATTGAGATATACTATTCACAAAAAAGGAGTACCTTAGTTGAACATGGATAAGAGGTTCTCCTGAGTATTGGTTTTTGCCTTTTGGACTCAAGAGACTATTTACGAAAAGAAACCTTTGGAATTTTCTTTTTCGCCTCTTTTTCAAACTCTCTAAACATGAAAAAGGATTCGAGTTATACCTTCATTGGACTCGTAAAAACATCAAACAATGATGGACTCGTCGAACATGATAGGACCAAACCACTCCATTTTAAGGTTCATTAAAAATACTCACAGGCATTTATCAGAAGGATGAACTTATAGATCAAACATATGTTATCCTCCTCAAGCTTGTCAAAAATAAAGAGGTACTGAATAGAAATGGTTGGGGAAATTTGGAAAATAGGGTACTCTACCTATTAATGGTAGTGAGTCACTCTTGAACATGACACTCTCCCATTTCATCTTTGTGGTTGTTGGGTTGGGAAATCTGCTTTTCTTTTGGTTCATCACACCATATCAAAGCCATTTCTTTCAGTTTTGGGTTAATGCTACCAAATCCATTCAGTGTCATCGATATGTTCAATAGAAGTCATTCAGCTGATATCTGCTACAATACTCTTAAGTCATCATTCCATGTTTATCGTCTTGAACCAGTAGCACATCAACATCATTTTGTCTCAAATCATGATACCTGTTTCTTGTCGTTGATGGGGAATACATCAAGGCCCTCCTACAACGATTCACTTCCTCTCGACATGATATCATTATCCAGGAAGTTCACTTAGAAACTCCCTTCAGTACCTTGGGGCTTGCATACATCAATGGCAAGTTTCCTTTCTCTCGGTGATAGGTTTCCATCTTTGGCCTTTGACCTAAAGATTCTGTGTGGTGTTCGACTTCAACTCATTCATTCACACCATACATATTGTATTGTTGTACCTTGAAATCCATGAACATCATCAGTGTTTTCTCTCGTGTCCGTTAACGACTTACATCATTGGTCGTTAATCAGATGGTCTCTGCCATGTTCGACTCCAGCTCCTCTATTCACATGGTTAGACTCATACATTGGAAGATCGAGTGAATGAGATAGAAGACCTTGGATCTAGTTCCATCCCTCCTGGATGCAATTTTAGGATTAATGTAAGATTACAAATCATGATGGCTATGATCTTACAAGACAATCATCCAAGCATGGGTCCACTCTCTGTTATCAGTGGATGAACTTCTTGATCATTGTACATGTAATGTTAGCATATATATTGAGCATGGGTATGCCTCCCTCAACAAATATTTCATGATGAAAATGTATTGTAACAGATGTTTATCTGGACAAGTTGTTCTTGATCCAATCTTTTCACAAGGTAAAGCAATTTAGTCATCAACCACCGTTTCTAACTTTTCACTTTAGGGGGGGAATTTTTTATAGGAAATATTGTTGCATCTGGTAAATAGGCCTCCAAAGAGGATCAATTACCATCTGTGAACATAATTTCATCATCCCTACACAAAGACCTAAGCATGACCTTTCCAAATAATTGATTTTTTGGGTCTAACTACTTCAAATCAGTGCTTTTAAATGTAGAAGTTTTGAATAATAAACACATATTCAATGGAGATTATCCTGATCATGTACTATTGTGGAATGCATACACAATACATAAGCTCCTCTACGTTGATCATCAATATAGCAGCATCAATAACAATAAAACATCAAGAGCATGCACACATTAACACAGTATGTAACCCGGGGAAAGCTTACAGCTGAAAACCCCACACTATCTGTATATTAATGATTGAGAACATGTAACATTACAATAGTCAATACTTCTCACAAGTATCCAGCACTATCTCCACCTGTTACACACAATACAGCTCAGATCTGATCTCCAAATCTATTCCACTGCTTGCCTGCCTCCACTGCTCAATACCTGCTCAAGAATGGATGAGAATGGTTGAACCAAACTCGTATTTACCTCAAAAGAATCACTCACACTTGGAATCACGTGAGAAGAGGCTATAATCACTTGGTATTGGCCAATTCTCATTGGCATAACTCAATCCCATTGATTGTGCAAATCCTCATGCACAACTATAGTCACAACTGATAGAAATCTGATCCTCTAACACCTGTCCCTGCTGAACTGAACATGCACTGACATGCAACTGAGTTAACTGATGTATTCTTTAGTTGCATTATGAGTTAATAATTAGTTTAACAACTCATCATTAGTCTATTTGCAATTAGACTAATTACAACTAGTTTAACCAAGTCAAACTGAACACAACTCCATCAACTCCACAATCAACTCCACCAAACTCAACTGATTGAGTTCTAACTGAAGTCATGCATGCAACAACTAAACTGACCCACAAAGAAAATGTATTTCCTTCTGACACTTGCATGTGCCACATATGTAGCTCAAACTGAAGTGCTCCAAGAGAATAAGATAAAGTTTATAGTCTAAATATTATTATAAGCTAATAATATTTGACTGCTCTATAATTAGACTTGACAGTGTCACCATTGTTGTCTAAAAATAGAAGTCCATCTATTTTTTCCAACTTGACCAATCATCCATAAACAGCATCCTGCAACTCATAGACATGATCCATATGTCTAAAAATAGACATAGTCTAAAAATAGACTTTGCGCCATAATTTGCCTGCGGGCCCACTTAGTGAAGGCGACTCTTTTCACTAAGCTCCATCATCTTGTTGCAATCTCAACATTAAACCCCAGCACACCCTACTCGTTTATCAACCCATGTTTACCAACAAGTTGCTCATTTCTGCACTAACATTGATCAACAACAGCTTGCTCCTTGTTGGGGGTGCATTGATTCTATAAATTCGGGAAAATTAAAAAGAATCCTGAAGCTTCCTCTTCCAGAAGCTTCCAGAGGTCATTTTAACCATTTACCTTAGATAAGAAGCTCGAATCCTATTTGATCCTACCTTGTATATTTCACCTATTATCCCTTGAGCTCATCCTCCCATCTTAAGTGAATCTCAAGCCTAGATTGGTAAATGGATAATAACTCCTAAACTACCATCCCTCTCCTATAAATTTCTGTCATCTGCATCATCGAGGTGGGATTTTGGAGATTGATCATGTCCTCATGTTGCTACCTTGAATCTAAGAGGGTCATCATCTTCATGCATTAAGCTGACATTGAGGTGTGTTTTGTGACAAGAAAGGACAAGTCAAGTTGGGGAGATCTCTACAAGATCAACTACTATTCTTGGTTGTAAACTCTCTCCTATTTCTATTAATACAAAGAGTATATTGTTTTCCTATATGTGGTATGTTACATTTACATACATGTATTTCAATGCTTCATTGATTAACTGAATAGAGTAATTGAATTATGCTATGTAGATGTCGTGGATCTTTGGCTTGTTGTCAATGCATGTGCATGTTATAATTATAGCAATTAAAGCTACGATTAGAGATTACAAGCCGGGAGGAAAGTAAAGCTTGCGACGGATTCCAAGTAAGCCTCTTTCCCATTCTTTAAATTCTCTAAGGGAAATCCTATATTCTTTGTTTTTTGTTGTTCTAGACCAGTCCATTAGGTCTAGGCAAGATACTTTTGTCTGCAATCGTAAAATTCACATAACACACAAGGTCGTTAACAAATTTATCATATGTTTGTCCTTAAATGCCACATCCCACAAAGATATAAAGTCTTAAGTAACTTTCATTCCACAAAGATAATATACCTCTTGTAGCTCACATTTACAAAGATAAATGTCTCCTATAACTCACATTAACACAAGGAAATATCGGTGCTCTATACCATTCTTATATTAGACCAATGTACTTGACTTACGACTATTAGTCATGGTCACAGTATAAATATCAAGAATGCCAGTCACTGATTCTTATCCAATCCACTATTCTCACTATTTGCATTCATGTACTACACTTACAACTGTTAATCCTAGCCATTGTACATGACACATAGAGAAACATTGTGTCCATCCTCACTCCCTCTCAACCAGGGAGGAGATATCCACATGCCCAAGCTTGTTTAGGAAGTGCTCATACTTCCATTACATCAACTACAAGTTCATCCATGGAGATCTAATGTAGCTTCTTATCTCCTATCTGCACCATACTCTCAAATCATAAAGCGCTTTGACCTTGCATGAAAAACCAGATTCTTTGACAATCTTTATAGAGTATCACAATCAAATCTATCACATCGTCATATAGTCCATAAAACATTTTACGAAGCCAAACTGCTTCACAACTGCCATATTTTTTGCCTCCGTAATGTAACAAAATCCTACTTCATGCTCTTCCAAGAAACCATACTAGGTCCAATAGTATATCTACTCATCATCAACACTACCAACCTAATCGATGTATCCTCAAGTCCCAAGTTGTAAGGTCCTTCATGTCAAAATCTACTTCCAACTCCCTCTGAAGTCAATATTTCTTCCTTTGGCTCATGAATCCTTCTTTCCCAAAGTATGAGGTCTTCTTTAATCATGAGGCTTCTTCAAAATCTATTAACTCTTCTAACTGAGGCAATCGCCTTAACATGATCAATATTTCCCTCTTACTAGGAGACCCTTCATGCTACTATTAAATGCATGTTAGATCTAATGAATACTTCAAACATATCTCTCTTTTTGCATTCACGTTCTTCCATTACTTTCTTCTTGTTTCCAAATCCTAGGCAACCCCTTTCATTAACCTGCGATCTTTCCTATAAGCCCATGAAAGAATAAATACAATTAAGAAAAATATATATATACAAGAAACTATTCAAAGATAAAGACACCAACATCAGTAGTAATCAAAGAGGAGAGTTTATAGAATACTTATGTCTTGAGAAAAGTCAACTCCCTCGTGAACTTGAACTTCTTACATACATTTGCAACTTTGTCAGCTCCATTTGGCATCCAGCTTGTAAGGCAACTTCATCATCATTTCGGCTAAGGTTTCTTCTTCTTTTATAAGAAGCGACCATTACTAGGGTATAAACCCTAGATCTTTCTTGTTCAAGCCTTCACTAGGGTTTATAGATCAACACACTTGAATGATCAAGATTTTTTCTTTTTGTTCCTTCTCAACTTGTTAGGTTTTTTGTTAACCCTGGACTCTTAACTTGCAAGTGCCCAAATTCCAAGACCCTAGATTTCTTATGTTATTGATTTAGTCGACATTTAATCTTTACTTCATTAAGATAAGCAACCATTGTATGGTAGATCTCAACATTCAAGAGCTTTTTGCATCAAATTTTACTCCAATATCCTAGGCTTGTAACATTGTAGTTTTGATACTTAACCTTTCATATCTGACCTTGATTCTAAACGATCCATGTCACAATTGAGCTTCAAAAGAATTACATATGCCACACTTCAAGTTGTATTATAACTAGAATATTAAGCCAAACCAATCCAACAATTTCTTCAAGTTGTTTACATCGAAGAGTCTTTAGATATGCTTTTTGTAATATGTATGAACTAGACATCAGATTCAGGTTCATTAAAAGGTTTTCTTTCTGAGGCTTTATGTGCAAGAATAATAGCATAATTTTCATTGTCATGCATGAGGTTATTCAACCTCAATTAGTAGCCTTGAGGTCTTTCAATTATGAGCAATAGGTTTGAACTTGGTTCTTATGGGTATAACAATAGAGAACCTTTTATCTTTAAAGTGTCATGCTTGCATTAGGACAGGGGATAACCTTCAATGCATATAACTACTTCTGATTTTATCACAATAATGATACTCTTCTTTTGGAGAACCCTGCAACTAGATTTGATTTTAAACTTAACCTTGTCACTAAAGAGATGAGGCTCAATATAGACCATAAAATTTCAAGAAAAACAAGTGCCATAGGTAGTTCAGCCTAGGTTACAAAGATATAATGTCACGAATAAGCATTGTTTCAAAGATATAAACTTGACTTGTATTATTGTGATGAGTAATCTTCAGATCTTGCATAAATTACTTAGATCCTTCAGATGACGTGTACTAGGAGGAGAACAAATACATGCTTGAATTTTAGTTTAGATTTTTGGTTCAGTATTCAGATTGTTCACATGAAGTCTTGTCATAATATGCCACAGGTAACTTGGACAAGTAGCCCAAATTCCATAGAGATATGGTGTTATGGGAAACTTGCATACCATAATACTTCAAGAAAACTCGCATACCACAGTGTCAGATAATTTCACATACCACAGTGCCACAAGAACTTCACATTAGCCTCATAGAATAAGAGTAAACTTCGGCCTCCAATAATCCTTCTACTACTTTGTTTCAAATCAAATATGTGTGTATACTTAGTAGATTGTTCTTCAGACCTAGATCATAAGAAACTTGAACTCTTACTTGTCTTCTTTCCACGTGGATAAAGAAGCTTGGTCTTTAGGTGACACTTCAAAGAGATATATTATAGTTTCATGGCTCGCACAGTTCCACAAAAATTAGACTTCGTGATATTCCATAGTTATAATATTTCAGATCACAACAAATTGAGCTACAAGATTTTGTACCACGTAAATAACACAAGGACTAGACCCTTTTTACATGAGAATTTTAGGTTCCTTTACAGAGATGGATCATAATAGGAAGCTCAATACTTCACATATAGAATTTGGATATGATATAGAGGTATTCACAAGGAGATTGGGTGTATTATATTATACTAAGATCATTATTACTTGAATCATAGAGTTGACTTGTTTCTTCACTTGGGAACCTCCATACTTATTCATAGGACCATGGAACAAAGATAAGAGAACTTCTTGAAACTAGCTCTGATACCATGTTGAAATTCAAGTGTAATCTAGAATTTCTTATCATGATAATTACTTGTAATTGTTATATATGTTTTTCCATTCAATGTTTACTTCATTCATTAAGTCATCAAGCAATTATACAAATACAAAGAAAAAAAGAAAGATAAGGAACACAAGTAATTAGGTGAGAGGCTAGGGCAAAACCCACAAGGGGAAAACCCATCAATCCTTTCCTTATGGATTCTTCGTTAACAAGATAAATCCAAGTCAAACTAACCAGTGATCCAAGTACCAAGCCAGCCCTCCGAACTCTACCACGTTTTTCCACAAGATAGTCGACCAATCTAATCATATGTTTTTCCTTAGATGCCACGTCCCATTGAGATAGAGTGTCTTAAGCAACTTGCATTTCAAAAAGATGATATGCCTTTCGTAACTCGCATTCACAGAGATAATATCTCTTGTAACTCGCATTCACAGAGATAATATGCCTCTCGTAACTCACATTCACAAAGATAGTAAGTATCTTGTAACTCACATTCATAGTGATAATGTCTCTTATAGCTTGCCTTCTCACAGAAACATAGTGCCTTAGTAAGCTCGTGTACCACATAAATATATGTGTTATACATCTGAATTTACTTCCACAGATGAGCACCGAATTGGTTTCCAAATGGTGGAGGATAGGTGCCAATATATAGTTGTTACTTCATGCAAAGGAACACGTCCTTTGGGTAGGAAAACTTGTCTTCTAGAGGGCCGACTTAGCAAATGATGCTTTTCAAAAATTCAAATTTGCTTCTTTTATAGGGGTCACAGAGAACATGCTCTTTTATATTTTTCTTTTGACCAAAAATAAAACATGAAGAACATGCTAGAATTTATTTTTTTTCCTTTTGTTTTTACATAAAGTAAATTATGAAGGCCAAACATAGTTACAACTCCAACACTTTTGTGTTGAAATAGATAGTAAGTTCAATCGACACAATTTGTATAGTAATTTCCATGGACAAATAACAATAATTTGATTGGTAATATCCATGAGAGATAAAAAGGCTGTGGTAAATTGAACACTAATTTCTAAAGAAAATAACAACAATTTGAATAGTAAAATTTATTGTAACATAAATTATTCAATAAATATCATGACAGATCTATAAATAACATACTTATTGACTACATATTTGATCTCTATTGGATCTAATTTAAATTTACTTTAAGTAATATAAATTTTAACATTTTTCCCATATAATTATGTGATTTTTTCTAAATATACTTTCATTCAAAACAATACTAAATAATTTTAATTTACTTATTAAATTTACAACATAAAATTTAGGTAATCAAATAGATAATCACAAACTGAACAAAATCCAAATTAAATATATTAAACAACCTAAAAAGGATTCTAAAAATAATAATAATATATATATATATAAACCCCAAAATATTATTAAAAACTTCTTTGTCCCTTATAAAGTAAATTAAATAAGTTTGAGAAAAGGAGGAAACCTTGGTGAAATTCTTATCAACGCTTTTGATTATAATTGACTTTTGGAAAATGTAAATTAGCCCATGCAATCAACTTACATTTCACCTTTTTACAAAACGACATAATGTTTTTTTGCTAGGTGCGGAGGAATCCGCACAACTGTCTATGTAAAGCCATCTTGTTGAAATATACCATATAAGTATATAGCTTTTTTTCATGCTGAAAAAGTTTTAAAACCGAGAAAGAACTTTCTAAAAAAATAATAATAATAAATATATATCTAAACCCCGAAATATTATTAAAAAAGTTCTTTGTCCCTTTGTCCCTTATAAAGTAAATTAAACAAGTTTGAGAAAGGGAGGAGACCTTAGTGAAATTCTTATCAACGCTTTTGATTATAATTGGCTTTTGGAAAATGTAAATTAGCCCACGCAATCAAGATAAAACAAGTCAGAGAGAGATCAAGGCAATCGAATTTGGTGACATCATCTAATGTTACCGACTTCAGTTTTCAAATCAAGATCTATCTTGGTGGGTCCCACATAGCAGACATGCAGTAACTAGAGCCATTATAACAATGTCCTGATCTGTCTTGGTGGGTCCCCCATGGAAAGCTTCAGGGATCTTTAGATTAGGGCCACTGTAAAGTGTCTTGACTTTAACACGTGTTGAGACGTAAGTGCATCATACCTGTGCCATTTGCACCCTATAAAGTTATGATTGTTTCACAAGATATGCCTATCTCTAGATGAGAGTGACTGAAACAGTGACTTGACTTTAGCAGATAAGCTGTGACATAAATACTTAATTTTTTTAAGTGAGGAGTGTGTCAAAGGATATTTTTGTGATAAAAGAATGTAAACAAACAGTAAGTGTTAGAATATATATTTTATTATTATTTAAATAAGAATATTTTTTAAGGTTTTTTTAATTATGTATTACTTATTTATTTATTTTATTAGTTAAATTAGGAGTATTAAAATAATTTGAGAGTTGTTCATTATCTTATCGATAGTAACAAGTTGTAATTTTTTTTTGGTAGGAATCAGTATGTTTGTTATTTTCTATGTCAATCTTAAATTATATTTTTATTATAATATTTGGTTTTCTAACCAATTTATGATTAGCAAGGAGTTATTGAAAGTTTGAGTATTGGCACTCATTCTTATTGGCAAGAATCATAATGAATTTTAAGACCATTGTACAGTTATTTGTTTCCAATTCTCAATTTTATTTAAATTATATATATATATATAGACACTACACTTTGAGCTAAGATACACATATGCATAAAGAGACCTTCATGATGTTAAATATAGGATTAAGTTATAAAAATTATATTTTCATATATATGTATGTATTTTTTTTATGTGCATTTGTAGAATGATTTGTTGTAGTTGAGAGTGTTTTGGGATCAAAATGTGCTTCAACATGTCAAGATGGCAAGATGATGTATTTATGGTTATGTTTTTACAGACACAATTGCATCATAAAAGACAATTAGGTAAGAACACTTGTATCATATGTATAATACCAAATCTTTATCGATGTCTTCACTATTTCTTTGATTTCCCTACATTTAAAAGTTATCATGATTGTTAACTGTTGTTTTGACATAATCCACATATTTGTTATGGTCTAATAATTGGTCATGAACATGATTTATGTTTTTCTTGTGTTTATATACGCTCGTGCTATTGCTTGATTTAATTTTATATAAGGTTGTAGCACCTACAACATGAATTCCCATATTATTGGACGAATTATAACCCAGAAACCATTGATGTCCCTAACAAATTTGGAATATATGATTGCATGGAAAAAGTTATAATTTATTTATGAGAAAAACAACATTGTAATTATATTTATGAAAAGAACATAATTACATTTTTCATTTTTTGTAGGAATTATAATTGATTTGATTAAAAGATCAAAATCATGTAGGGAACACAATTCAACATTCATGATGGAGCCATCATGAAATCTGGCACATGGTTCCCACATGGTCTCCATGAATACAAATAACTTTGTAAGGTAACTCTTTTGAATACATCAAAAATCATTATAAAACTTCAATATAAAGCAACACCTTCGAATACATCAAAAATCATTATAGAACTTCAATTACCTCTCCGGTAATTGAGTCTTTCATCGACACCGCCTTCGCCGCTCTCCCTCCTAGTGGCCACCAAGGCTGTTGACTAAAGCATTTTCTCTTCTTCATAGATTTCTTCATAGACAACGAAGATGATGGAGTTAAAGGCATGACTGATCCAAATTCCCAGTAACGCACCAATAACCCCACAAATAACAAGATAAAGATCAATAGAAATGGTGATATGCAATGGCCAGAGTCTTCCTACAGAGAAAAAATGATGCACAACGCACCTACAACAACACAATTTCCACAGCACGCTTCTGACTGACTCTCCCATAATTACATTTTTCATATGGCAAATAACAATTTTAATATTCTTTTTCCAACTAATACAGTTTCCTATTCATCAATACTTTAAAAGGAAGATTCTTATTTATTGAGTGTAGTCTCCCTACGTTGTTGTTCATATGAAAAAGTCTCAAAAAATAAAGTGATTTTCAAAATAATTTCCAAAAGAATCCTCATTGAAAACATATTAGAAAAATAAAAATACATTTTCATGTCCTAAACAACATTTTTAATATTCTTTTTCCAAAAAGCCCAATATAATTCATATTCCGCACATTTCAAAAGAAAGATTCTAAATCTATTCACTAAAATCTCCTTGCATTAATTTTTATATGAAAATTGTCCAAAAAAATAGAAAACTTTTCAAAAAAAATTCCAAAACCGACATTTCTTGCTCAAATTCAAAGCTAGCCCCAAAATTGTCTAATAAAACAATAATAAGAATGTTTTTTCATAAGTTACATAAATGTTATATATGAAGTCACATATATCTTTTTTTTTTGTAAGTTATAATGCATTAGATTACTAATAATTTACAAATGGTACAATCATGTAAGATCGTCTATAGACCTTATCCAAATTAAACATGTTCAAAATCATAAAACATGTCTAAACTGAAACTAGCATAGTGTTAGGCCTCGGGAAGGCCATCTTCCCATGATTGAGAAACCAAATGGTCTCCCTGAGTGTCTTATAGCTAGATTTTAACATTGAAAACATAGTTAATATGCAAGAAAACCAGAGGAAGATGTAGATATCTTTCTTGATTCCTAAGAGTGCTCATGTACATGCTAGCAATTAGTTGAAGGGGTTTTCCCAACCTTCTTGCAACCATAACGGTCTTTCCCATTTGAGTATCATTCTTGTTTGCATCTTGTTGGGGTGTCTCTTCCCTCAGCTTGTCAACAATGGTTGTCTTGCTATTAGTGGCTCGCTCCTTACCATCATTGTTCGAGAAACATGATTTTTCAGTGGTACTCTCCTCCCTTTTTGTAAGATCTAACTTCTCGAGACTAAGAGTTTGGGTATCTTGAGAGAACGAGTTTGGGGGACTAAGAGAGGGAGAGCCCAAGTTGTCTGAATAATTAGAAGGCACAAGAGGCAAGGGTGGTTGGGGGAATTAGCTTCCCATTGGTCCAGCCAAGACGCATAGTGTAGACCTTGCCCAAACAAGGTGGAAGTATAAGTCAAGATATGATTCACTACCACCCTTAGAATGTATTCCTGGTCCCTCAGATGCCATCCAAGTAGATTTTACAGCACCCAATGACCATTGCCTGCATTTCATGGTTCTTCTGCTTCCATCTTAGTAATCATCAAATCCATTAGCTCCTAGACCATGTCATGGAGGTTGAGGTTGTGAGCCTCTTCCTCTTCCTCCTCTCTTGGGCTCACCCTGCTCACGGACCATGGAAACTAGATGTAAATTCCCTTTACTGTCGTTTCTCAACTTCATGGCTCTCTCAACACTGCAAATGGTCAGTTGAAGGACCCTAGCAGAATTGACCTTGGTTTCTCTTTCCAATTTTGCATATATTGCAAATTCTTTTTCGTCTAGTCACCCCACCTTGAGTAGGGAATGTGGTTGGTGGTGATGGAAAGTGGGATGTGTCGCCATCCTCATTTCATTAATGCTCTAGAATTACCTATCATGGAGGCCTTAATTTTCTTCGATCTTGGCCTGTGCACTGGTATCCAGGGTCAAGTCACGTATATATTGAACAAGTTCACAACATCAAATATGAACATCAAAGTAGAGGTGTGTGAAAAATATTTATCCATTTGGCTCCTTAATATTTTATCAACCACGAGTCAAATATTGCCTAGTCTTTGATAGAGAATTAACATAATAATTCCTTTTTCTTAGACATGATTAAAAAAAATAGTATTAAAAAGAATATATAGATATATTATCTCCTTAAATATGAGTTTTAAAATTAAATTATCAATAATTTAGATTTTTTAAATTAATTTATAATTAATAAGAATTATGAAAAGATGATTATTTAATATTTTTAAATTAATTTATAATTAATAAGTGTTAAACACACACATGGAGAAGACATCATGTAAGATAAATGTTCATTGCATTTATTATTCACAATAATGTACATTTATACATTTCCTTGTGACCCTTGGTCTTCACATACCAAGTGGTCTCTTAGACTCTAGTGGCTATTCACATTCCACACCAACCCTTAGCAGATTAGGTGTCCAACATTTCCCCCCTTAACTCGAAGGGGTATATATGTGTCTAATAAGAGAGCTCTAATACAAAAATGCAATGACGCATGACAATAATAAATCAAATGTCCTCTCTGAGATGATGGCATAAGGTGGGAGAACTCGAGGTCTTAACCGACGATGGTTAATGAATGACTACCAACACTAGAACGCTTAGTGCATTTCCTGGAACTCTTCCAAATATGGCAAGAAGTTGAAGTCCTTCGCTAGAGGAAGTGCTCTTTGATGCTTTGAAGAGGGAGACCTTCAAACTGGAAAAAGGGAGGCCTAAAACCTGCGGTGGTTTAAGGCTCGCCACCAACTCTGAAACGCTTGGTGCAGTTCTCGGAACTCCTCCAAATCTGGCAATAAGTTGAAGTCTTCTGCCAGAGGAAGTGCTCCTTAATATTTTGGAGAGGGAGACCTTCAACCTGGAAAAGGGAGGTCTGCAACTTGCGGTGGTTTAAGGAATACCACCAACCAAAGGCATGTTTATGGGCTTCTGTGTATCTGGCTACAACCCTGAATTCGCGTATGGTTGTCTCTAGTTGTAGGCTCAGGGAGGAGGTTCAGGTTGTGGCTCGGGCTCACTTGATTTAACTTTGAAACTTGTAGATGACCATCAATTCCCCCCCCCCCCCCTTCAGATACAAGGTGAGAAGATGAAAGAAACTCAACTGCAAGAGTTTTTATTACTTGTGAACAAATTCGGCGATATGAGCGAAATATCTTCTTGATTGTTGAATCCCATTGCCAAGAAGAAATCCATCCAAGGTTAATCTTTTTTCTTACAGCAAACTTGTTTTCTAAATCTATTTGAAGAATGAGTGTGCTAACCACAATTCTTGCACGAGTGAAGATCAAAACAATGATCTTTCAAATGGCTAACTCTTTCACAATGTTGGCATTTCACAATCTATTGCGAATGTGGAGGAGCAGAGGAACAAGGGAATATTAACTATCATGAAAAAACCTAGCACTATGAAACTGGATGGGCTTGGAGTAGTCTGGAGTGTGAAGAGAAACCTCCTTATCATATCAAAGACTTGTTTTATTCCTTTTGTTGACAATCTCTTCCCAAGGTTTGATGATGGTCTTAGGAAATGCAGGCTAAACATGAACATTTTCATGCAAATATGTTCCTGAAATGGGCATTGGATTTGAATCAACCTCAACTTTACTAACTTTATCACTTGTTGGTTGTTGATGGATGTTTGTTTCAAACAAAAATAGAGCATTTTTCTGTTGTAATTCATCTTACTGAAGTTGTGACTCAAGCTGAAAAAATTCAATCTTCTCTTGTGAATTTTGTAAACAAGTTTTAATGTCTTTGAGAATTACTTGGTCAATCATGATTATATTATAGACAGTACAATGTATTAGATTATTTAGTAATTCCAATATTCCATCAACCATTTTCCAACAATTCAAATGCGCTCCCAAAATAAAATAGATGAGTAATCCACCAGATTGCAAACTAATGTGAACCAATACACATATAAAAGAGACCCTTTCAACAACATATTATATGTATGTGATACAAGGGTTACAAACCTTCATGTCTCAGCTGGAATAATCTATGGTGTTTTACAGGTCCAACTAGATAAATCTTCAATGATTTCAACGCACTCACAAGCCCGCATTCATTACAATTTAATCCACATATAATTTCACACGCCATAATTCTTTCAACACATGCTACACCAGCTTGACTAAAAACTCATTTCATGATGTTCAATACTCATATATGAAGTTTCAATGCACATATCATATTCCATTAACCATCACATACCATATACCATACACGCCATACCATATGAACCAACAAGGCCTTTACAAAGAACTTAATGCACAATATGTAACTTCAACTCACATAGCATACCATATATACCATTGAAACAAAACAACCGATATCGCATAAAAAAGCAACATAAGGGAATCAACTACATTGTTGAACAACCATCACAAGCAACAACAACCAATGTATAAAATACTTTATTGCAACTACCAACTCATACCACACTCAATTCATCAATGGCTCAACACACATAATAAAATTCACCTCATATTAAAGGATTTTTCACCAACATACATTCCAAATAAGAGTTAGCAACAATCAACCAATAACTGAGGATGACCAATGCATGACCTTTACTACTTTAGTACACATAAGCAACCCAGCTGTTCAACATTCGTAGAAGAGGAGTTCATCGCTCAACATCGCAGCTCTACGTAATCATTTTATTATTTTGTTCCAATATTCAACTAGATGGAGCGTTCGCTAGGATTTACATGAGTTACACACCATCCCATGCAGGTATTCACATTTTAGAATTAATTCTCAAACTATTAATGCAACAAACATTAACATATACCATTGCATAGCAAATTTGAGACCAGCATATAAACCAGTGTATATATGAACCAACATGAATTAGTGATGAGCCAACACCAACACATATATAGAGCATGAACTCGACTGTCACAATTCACCAGCATTCATTCAATCATTGTGCATTCATTTGTTTACAACACGATTTGTATTACAGTGTATGAGCCATATAATTCTTGTTCTTCAAAACTTCACAAAGATACTAGAGAACTCACGGAGAATTCAACACAGAGAGCGATGCTCTAAAATTTATGTCGGATGCTGTGAAATGGAACTGAAAAGTTGTTATTCTAAATGAATCGAATCCCTCAGAGGCTCTTTGTATCCATCCCAATTTCTGAACTATTTCCCTTCAAACTCATTGTTTTATCTCAATTTCTAGGTTGTGTAATCAGATCCACCTCTTCAATGTTGAGACAATACCAATGAAGCAAACGCATATGGAGTCAACAACGAGGTATTCACAAGGAAATATATATAATCTCTTTTTGAGATACAAACAAATAAGTCGAGAAATCCCTTTATCAACTGGAAAAGGCACTCAACGACATCCTTGACTGAGAAATCCTTCTATCAATAGGAAAGGAAAAAGCGTTGGAGGACAACCCTAACTTATGTAGAATTCCATGTCGGGTTCCAGGCCTGAGCTATGAGGTTTGCTACATAATGGTTTAACAAGATCAGTGAAGAATAATTCATAGGTCACAACAAATACTTCACGAATCCATGTTATGTTGCTTGAAAATGTTGAACACAGTGCTGAAGAAGGGAGTGGAATGATAAAAATTGATAATCGTTCGATAACTGAAGAAGTTAGAAAGAGTGTTGACAACGATTTCAGTGAGGGAGAAGAGTGTTTGCTTAACCAACGGACAAGTATGCAGAGAAATGAAATGGTCAAGAGTGTAGAAATTTTGAATAATATGACACTTATTCACAGAGATTATCCTGATTATACACTATTTGCGGAATGCATGCATAATACATAACCTCCTCTATGTTGATCATCAATTTTGTAGAATTAAGAAACAATCGCATGCGCACATTGAAACATCAATCACACATATCAACACAGTATGTACTGGGGAAAGCATACAGCTGAAAACCCCTCAACTATCTGTA
>APFE030007030.1:0-71148 GCA_000404065.3 Pinus taeda | reverse complement strand
TGTTTTTCCAACCTTCTAGGTGACTCAACATGCAATTCATTTATTCATACCTACTAAGATGTACTTGGGCATTTTGAATATCATTGACATGAATGGTGGGTAGCCTCGTGTTTGTCAATGATCCATAAATTTCCATGGATATGCCATGTTCATCACATCAGATCTGATAAAAATATATTTTAAGATCTGAAATCTACATTATTAGGGTTTTATTTCTAGATCCGCAGATTATTATTAATTGTGTATAAATGCAAATTAAAATTATGCTTAAAATAGAAAAAGGGAAATAAAAACTCAAAAACCATGATTTGACACAAGATATGTCTTGGGAAACCCTTTCGAGAGAAAACCCAACTGGAAGGTGATCTTGTTCTACTCTCTTTCAACAAATAAAAAATGGCTCTAAGTACAAAGAAGTATGTCCTATCACCCATGGACTACTACAATGCACAAATCCTCTTTTTGTGCTCTACATCATTTCCCTCTTAATTGTTTTTTCTCATATATGGAACAAATGCACTCTAAAGAATGGAACCCCATTTCCTCCTAATGGCTCAGTTATAACACTACCTGATAGCCTACTAGTGGTTAGGTTTGACTACCTCAACCCTTACCCAGAGTTACAATATGGACTCTTCTAGAGTTTTATTAATAATAGTCACATGGATGGACTCTTTTCGATGAATAATGGGGCATGACATGGAATCCTCTTGAGTTATGGTGGTAGAAAAAAGAAGGTAAACTTCTAAGTGGCATGAATTTTGCATACGACTCCAATTGAGGTGATTCTTGTGTTGTTGGAAATATATATATGCGTAGAATATCAAAAAAAGGGTGTGACCCTAAATAACAAAAGTTTTCCCCCTCAAAAAAATCATTTGATTCCTCAAAATGCTCCTGAAAAGTTTCATACCACAAATTTTCAAACAGGGTCCTCCCTGTAAAATGAGCCTATGTGTTAATTACTCCAATTTTCCACTCTAAAGGAATCAAGATGGATTACAAACAACATAATTATCTCATTTGAACTAGTTAGTTGCATTCATTAATGGTTAGTAATGCAATTTTTTTTTCTATGTTTGACCTAAACTAAATTTATTCATAAAGATAAGAATTGTGCCACAATACAAGTCTGAATGAAGACTATATGGTTTGATGACACTAACAATATTTTGCAACAATTTTCCAATAAATAAAAATTTAGCTTTAAAGTTCAACATCAACGTCTTAGTTCAAACAATAAGAAGGTACATAGATTCCAATTTAAGATATTTTCCTCTATTCATACAACCAAGAGGAAGTAAGAAGCATATCAGATTATTCCACTTCATGATCCATGATCTCGCAGTAGAAACCACATACTAGTAGTATAAATAGCCCTATTTTATCGGTGTTAGAGGGAGGTGACAATATCATAACTAGATAAACTTAACATTACCATAGGGACCTGAAATCTACCCTATTTCATCATAATATAAACAATAGTATAATCAACCTCAAATCATCATCAGAGGGACTTGAAATCTACCTCATAATAATATTATTAGAGGGACCTAAATTATTGATATGTCCATTATTTTAAGACCTATAATAGCTTCAAGTTGTCATCAAATAAGTACCTATCAAAAGACAATAATGTCATCAACACATCCAAATAGCAAAAAGGATACCACAAAGGAAGTTTGATAATTTATTTTACAATGTTTGGATAACTACAATAAATTTTTATCGTTAAAACTTTTTAATAATAATACATTTTTCCCTGAAAATTTCTTTTTGACCCAAATTTTATGATCTAAGACCTAAAATTATGTGAAATCTTTAAAAAACATTTTACTTATAAAACCTTAGACTATTCTCATTTCTATGTTACTATTTCCATTTTCTTATCACTTTGTTATTAAATTCATAACCATTATCTCATCACCTTATTATACTGCTTATGACCATATGAAACAAGTTTTGTTAATGAGCATATGATACCGTGCAATTTCATAAAAAAAAAATTCGAACTGTCCAAGTCAATTTTTGAATCATGCATTTTTGAATAATAGAAGTCAGTTAGAAGATAGAGCACTCTGCCTAATGACGACACAGGGAATGAGAATAAAATTGTATTACGATAACTCATTACGGAGTTCAAGAAAACTACAGGTTGAAAGGACAAGGTTTAATCGTGATAGAATAAAATTATATAGCAACCTTCACAGCACTGAAAGGACAAGGTTTAATCGTGATAGAATAAAATTATATAGCAACTTTCACAGCACTAAATCTCATGACTGACAAAGAAAGTAAAGCGTCTCTCAAGGGAAAACCTAAAAATAAGTGTCAAAATACAATGCTATACTATGTTTCTTAATGACGTGATTAATCTATTGAAGCAAGGGGAAATCTAGTGTAAATTCAAGTATAAAGGTAGTTGTTTAAAGTTTGAATTGGTCCTCATTTAAAATTAATGTGAGGTGCATACTCTAATTGCATATAAGAAATTGAAGTCACAAACATTTTTCAAAAAAGTTGAATATTGTATGTTTTGTGGTCAAAAGAGAACAAAATTTTTGTTGGATACGTTCAAGCGGAACCACGAAATTCACTTCTTCAAAGTCAGTATGGACAAATTGAAATTCATGGAGGAAACACAAGTTTACCCAAGCTTTTGTTTCGGTTGTTAAACTTAAAATTTTCGTTTCAGGTGGAACAATACATTTTCATATTGTTGGTGTACATGCACTTAGACTAGCTGTGCATGTGTACATGCACATACATGCACTTAGACCAGCTGTGTTGGTGTACATGCACCTAGATTAGCTTTAGTTAGCTTTAGTTATTGCATGTACAACTAAGCTTTAGTTAGCTTTAGTTATTGCATGTACACATTAGCTTTAGTTAGCTTTAGTTATGGCATGCACAACTAAGCTTAACTTAGTTGCTTTTATGTATATATTCTAAACCAATATTGTAGAATCAATGGATTTCATTCTTTTCTCAATTCTTTCTCGCTTCCTTCCTTCTCTTGCAAGCTTGTTTATTGTTTTGCAAATCTAGATCAATGTTTCTCAAAATCTTACATGGTATCAGAGCACAGGGATTTGTAATCAGTGCACAAGCAATTTTATTTGCAGGTTGAGAAAATTGAAGCAACAACAAAGAATGGAGTCTCAATTGGAGTTTCCAAAATCGGCAATTCTCACTCCATATAATTATTTCGAATGGAAGCCAAAGATTCAACTTCATCTCAGAAGTAGAGGCTTATTTCGAATAACCATGGAAACGGAAGTTGAACCAACATCGGCAATAGAGAAATCAAGATATTTCAATCGCATGGACGAGGCCTTCGGCATCCTATGCTTATCTATTTCTCCGGAACTGCTATTTCATGTTGAATCATGTTCAACTCCAAATGAAGTATGGAAAAGTTTGGAAAACAGGATGAAATGCAAGGTCACATTCTCGAAAATGAGTTAAACTCATTAGATCCGAGAAACTTTGAGAACATTCAAGATTTTTTCACAAGGTATAAAGCCTTGTTGGTTCAGCTGAAAGGATGTGGGATCGACAAATCCAAGAAAGAAAATCAGCTGATTCTTTCCATTTTATCAAAACTTGGTCCAGAGTATGCAGTATTTGTCTCTACATTCCACACAGTCAGATCTGCAACCGATGCAACTTGGAAGATGCCCTCACTGGATTCTTTTATTGAGTCTTTGATGCATGAGCAAGATAAGCTCATCAAAATGGGCACACTTAAAAATTCCAAAGCGCATGCACTTACTGTGCATGCAAAAAGGAAAGGCAAATTCCAAAGACCATCAGAAAGGAAAAGGGAAGAAGGTTCCTGATCCAAGAAAGGGAGGACCTCCCAAACCCCCTGATGGATCATCTAGCTCAAAGGAAAGGAAAGGAACGAAAAGGCAATCAATGTGCAATTATTGCCACCGTGGTTTTCATCCTGAATCTACATGCATGAAGAAGACTATAGATCTTATGGCGCAAACACTCCAGCAACACAATCTTGGAGACCAGATTCCTGAGAATGCTAAGAAGAAGTCTGGAGAAAAAGCACCAGATCCAAGAGGTAACAGGCATGCTTTGATTGCTCTTCATTCTGCACCACAAGAATGGATCAACGATTCAGGAGCTTCACATCATATGGCTTCTTCAAAGGAATCCTTTTCTTCTCTACATGCATACCCAGGTCCTCCCATTCTCATTGGGGATAATTTTGTAGTTGCAGCAATTGGACAAGGAAGAGTGCAATTCGAAGATGGAAGTTTTAAAAATGTCTTGCATATTCCAAGGCTTTCTGTGAATCTTCTCTCAGTGTATCAGATGACACACACAGGCAGTTGAAGGAAAGTGGAATTTACCCCAGATTCCATGAGCATTTATGACATGCAAACCAATTTGAAGATTGCATCTGGCAAGGTAAATGATCAATCTCGTCTGTACACATTTTCTGATTCTGTTCCTCAATAAGATTCTATTTTGCTACTTACGCATGCAAATGAAGAACCACCAGTTGTTGAACATCGAGATCATACTTCTGTATGTAGTTCGGAAGATTCTCGACCACCTTCAACACAAAAATGGCGCAACATGAGTGATATCCTTGATGATCCTGCCTCTATCCCTCTGTTCGAGGAAGATCCGCAAGCACTCTTAGCTATGGAGCCATCCATGCCCATGCATGCTTATATGATGCATGGATCTGATCCACAATTTGATGCAGAAGCAGATGGGCATCCTGAATGGGAAGTCGCCATGGATGAGGAATCACGAAAGAAGAAGCATCTAGTTCTTTAACTGAATGCCATAACTCGAGACTAGAATTTGCAGGGACACATCAGTTTAGAAATGCTTTACACACTACGCACCGCCAACAATTCGGTCTCCGGATCAATGGAGAAGCGTTGATAGAGATTATCAATAGACCGTTTCCGAATACTGACCAGACCGTACTGCTTACGGCATTGCAGCAATTGGGATCTGGATCCAATGAACTCAAAGGTATTATTAACCCTCAAAAACTGTTGTCAGATGACTGCAAGGGCAAGTATGTTTACATGTACAATCTGCCCACAAAATTCAACGAGCTTCTTTTGAAAGAATGTGATAAATTGAGTGTGTGGACGAATATGTGTCTGCATATTGCCAACTCAGGGCTCAGCCAGCCTTTATTTTTGTTAAGGAAGCTGGGCAGCCGTAAGGCTGCTGGATCACACCATGAGCATTCATGGTTCGCTAGCAATCAATTTACTACGGAGGGGATTTTTCACGAGAAGATGAAGCGCTACCGATGCCTCACTCCACATCATTCTAAAGCAACGCTGTTTTACGTTCCGTTTTATGCGGGCTTCGACATGTCCAGGCATGTCAGGGATTTCAATTTGACGGCGAGGGACCATTCCAGAATTGAACTCATGGAGTTTCTGAGGAGTAAACCCCAGTGGAAGAAAAGGCATGGCAGAGATCATTTCATGTTTATGGGACGTATAACTTGGGATTTTGTAAGAGAGACAAATAACCCGAGCGCGTGGGGCAATAAGCTTTTTCTTCTTCCCGAGGTGAAGAACATGTCAAGTCTTTTAATCGAAGTGCACCCATGGCATAAGAACCAGCACGGGATCCCTTATCCTTCCTATTTCCATCCCTGGAAGCTGTCAGAGATAGAGTGGTGGCAAAGGAAAATGAGATCGAAGAAGAGACGAATCCTCTTCTCCTTCGCAGGCGCCCTTTGGCCCGGACTCGATAAGGCGTCAATCAGAGGGCACATCTTCAAGCAATGCTCGTTGTCTCCGCGTTGTAAAACTCTAAGTTGCCAAAAGGGTCCAAGCACTTGTCACGAGCCTGTGGAAGTATTGAGACTCTTCACCAAGTCCATTTTCTGCCTGCAACCTCAAGGGGATTCCTTCACACGGCATTCTATTTTCGATTCCTGCGAGATCGTCTCGGGGTGAAGGAAACGACTGCCTAGTAGTTGTCTTTTCTCTACTTTTGCATTATATTTTGAGGGGGGGTTTTCTTTCCACTGGGTTTTCCCTCTTTCCTATTTTTTTATGCATTGTATATGGGTACCTAAAATGGCTGTGTTGCCGGGACTCATTCATTTTGCATCACACTCACCTAAGTTATGCTTAAGGGGGAGTGTTGGTGTACATGCACTTAGACTAGCTGTGTTGGTGTACATGCACCTAGATTAGCTCCAGTTAACTTATTGCTTGCATGTGGCACATGTACACATTAACATAAGATAAAACACACTTAGTTTTAGCTAGCTTTAGTTATTGCATGTACAACTAAGCTTAACTTAGTTGCTTTTATGTATTTATTCTAAAACCAATATTATAGAATTAATTTCATTCTTTTCTCAATTCTTGCTTGCTTCATTCCTTCTCTTGCAAGCTTGTTTATTGTTTTGCAGATCTAGATCAGTGTATCTCAAAAATCTTACATAAAGGACCTGTTCAAAGGACGTCATAATCTCCGGTGGAGAAAACATCAGCAGTGTGGAGGTCGAATCCGTTCTGTACACCTATCCTGCTGTTTCCTAGGCCGCCGTGGTTGCCATGCCCCACCCCCGGTGGGGCGAGACGCCCTGCCCCTTTATAAAGACGAAGAACAACGATGGAACAATCATAAAAGAAGAGATTGTGTCGTTCTGCAGAGAGAAGCTGCCGCATTACATGGTTCCCAAAGTTGTCGTCTTCACGGATCTGCCCAAGACTGGCACCGGCAAAATACAGAAGAACCTGCTGAGAGAGAGGACCAAACACCTCTCGCGCCTCCCAACTTCAACAGTCGCACGGTCTCGCACCGCCTACCCGAACTCTCCGGAAGAAGGCAACACCATCGAAACAGCAAAATCGAGCACAGTATAACAATGATGTGCACGGGCAGTTAAACCTCGCCCTATCCCGGCTTTAGTTAGAGAAATCTCAGCAGGCCGCTGCTATATACCTCAGGCATCCACAGTGATAAGATTTATGTTTAGGCAAACGTTGCATGATCCACAGTTTTTTTCAACAATGTTGTAGGTATACTACCAATATTAAAAGTTCTTTATATGTCTTATATAAATATGCTTCCAAACGTACATCGTTGAAAATGTTTATAGCAGTGTAAAATTGAGGCCCCATCGAAATAGAGATAATGCCTATTGTTGTTTTTAAGCCAACCTACAAATTCTTCCTCTTTTAGCTTGATCTTCCAGTTAGGGGAAACATTATTGTTTCTGTTGCTAGTAGCGTTGCCCTTCTGATTGCTAGTGTTTTGGTCTAACAGGTGTCCAATGAAAATGTGTTCTTCTATGTTGAGTTCACTGACATTTATACTTCTCAGATTCTTAATTGAGATGATCCCAAGGGCAAGACTCCTTGCCTTCGTGCAAAGGCTTCTAACAGTCGAGTCCTTATCCTTAAAAACCTTCTGATTTCGTGCCAGCCAAATATTCCATAGCATATTGTGGGGAAGAATGTCCCAGACTCTCTTCACTGTGGTATTTTTCCTGTGCTGCCAGGGGTAGTTTTTTTTCCATTTGTAAAGAATTTCTCCTATGGTGTTTTGGGTGTGGGAAGGCCCAACTTGACCAAAGAACAGTGTGAGGATCCCATTGGGAGATCTAGTCCAGGTAATGAATTCTTGTTATTTCAAAAAAGGAAAGGATAGGGTGGAATCCCCCATGTCTGTTTATTGTCTACTGACCCATGATTATGTCTGCTCTAATATTGATGCTTGCACCTCCCTTGGGGATTTTTGAAGTATTTTGATCAATTAGTGGAATTTCTCTCTTGCATAATTGCCAAATTTTGGAGGATTCTCTATTGGGAATATCTCGATCAAGAAGTTGCTGTCTAGGAAAATTGAGGTATTTAATTTCCAGAACTTTTTTCCACCATGCTGGGAGTCTAGTAATGAGTCTACAGACAATTTTGCCTCCAAAGGCTAAATTGAGAAATTTAGGAGATCTAATTCCAATACCTCCTCAATCTTGGGGCTGGATCACCTGCTTCCAATTAATCAAGTTGAATTTCTTTTTATCATTTTCCTCCCTGTGCCATAGGAATTGGTGAAGGATGATTTCCATTTTGTTGTGGAAGGAGGCCAGAGTTTGAAGAAGAGAGGGTAATGGCTGAGTCAAGATGGGAGGGGGGGACAAGGATGCAGCATGGATTTCTGGGGGAGGCTTTGTTTTTGGGCCAGACTATTTGGGGTTTGCTTTCTTTTTTTTGACTTGTTCCTTGTGTCTTCATTGGCTTCAGCATTTTCATTCATTTCATTTTTTTTTTAGTTTACTACACCTATTAGCAAAATGACCATGTTCATGGCATACCTTACATTTGAACGGGATTTTTTCGTAGCCCAGCTATTGAATATGGGTCCATTGGTCCACTTTGATCTTGATTGCTTCCGGAAGGCCCTTTCCTAAGTCAACTTCAACACAGATCCTTGCACATGCGTGCATGTTGTCCTTTAGTTCACATCTGTCAATGTATTTTCCAACAACGTTCCCAATGGCTTTGACCGATTCATCTCCCCAGCAATGAAGAGGGAGATGGGGCAAGCGAACCCAAACTGGGATTGCATTAGTTATATCCATTTCTGGGTCGAAGTCAAGGGACTATCTATTCAGATAGAGACCTCTCGAATCCATGAAGTAGGGACCACTTCTGAAGATGAGATTCCGGTCTTCTTTGGTTTCAAAGAGGAATGTGTAGTAACCCCTTCCACAGAATCTTATTGCGATTTTTCCTTGGATGTTTGTGTTCCTGTTGCACTCCACCCATTTCTGTACAGCTCTAGGACAGGGCCACAGGCCAGTAAATTGTCCAACCAGACCTCTCTCTACTAGAGAGATCGCTGCCTTCCTTGGGAGATTAGGGGGAAGGGAGATTTCTGGGATGTCAGCCAGTTTCTTGACAAACTTTGAAGCTATGGGTTTGTTTCAGACGGTAGCATTTTCAGAAATGAGATAGGCAAAGATCTCCGCCTAGTCTTCATTGTCTTGCATCTGAGAGGGGTCGATCCCAGCCATGGAAAGGCCAGAAGGGAGCCAGTCGCAGCACTGACCGGAGGAGGAGGGCAGAGCCCGACTGCGGGGTTGCCAAGGAGGAAGACTGGAGGCCCAGTAGTAGGGGCTGCCAGGCGGGAGGCCTGTGGAGGGATGCAGGAGGCGAGGTTGTAGGGGCACAGGAGCTCTGGTTCAAAATCTCGCGTGCGATCAAAAGGTTGACATTGGAGCTTGTACATTTTTGCACCTTCTAGTGGTGCGAAATTTCTCCATGTCTTTGTTACCAGGTTATGAAAATCAGGGTGATTCAGCCAAAAGGCTTCAAAGCGAAAGGGCTTGCGAACATTGTCTCCCAGTCTTTGCCAGTGAAGCCTAATAGGCCAATGGTCCGAGCCAGAGAGTGGCAATATAGAGGCCAAGAGATCCCCGCCAAGATGTATTGCATTATCAGAGATCAGGAATCTGTCTAACTGAGATGCAATTTGGTGGGCATCTACACGCTTGTTGTTCCAAGTATAAACGCCATTATTGAATTCCATATCTATAAGCCTGTTGTTATGAATGTAGTTTTTGAAGTGCGTGCTTTCACAGTCCAGTTTGATCCATCCTCCTCTTTTTTCCTCCAATCTTGTAATCATGTTGAAGTCCCCTCCTATGATCCAAAGTGGGTGGGATCTTTTTGAGTTGATCTGAGTTAGGGTGTTTAGTGTGTCTACTTTGTTTTTTGCCTCCTGGGGAAGTAGACATTAGTTAAGTGTCCATGAACATTTGTCCCTGTTAAATGAAACTTGGCCTGAATAAAGTGCTTACTGGCATGCATGATGGTAAGTGTTATAGCTCTATCATCCCAAATGATGGCTAGCCCTCCTGAGGCTCCCATGGCTTCCACTGCCACTTCTTTACTTCTTGGCCATGCTTTGGCAAGGATCTGATCCAACGTTATGGAATTACACTTGGTCTCCTGCAAGAAGAGAATTTAAGGCTTTTCCTGTTGTAGCATGTTCTTTATTAATCGTCCCTTCCTCGGGCTATTGAGCCCTCTGATGTTCCATGAGATGAGCTTCATGATTCACGTTTGGGAAGGGGATTATAATATTTGGTGAGCTTGGAGTATCTTCCAGATTGCACCAGCATATCCCCTATGCGGATGGTTCTCTGAAGATCAGTTTTTCGTCCTCATTTCTTGTTGTCTTTGAATATATTTCTTCCATCCCACTGACTACCAGTTTGGATGCCTAATGATCTTTGCTTCTGTGCTCTTGAGAGAATTACTTCTAAGTTCTCTAACTGTCGCTCAGGAATTTTGTCATATTCCTTTTTCTTACAGGCCTGTTCAAGTCCCAGTATATCTAGACCTCTGATGTCGAAGCTCTCCGGTTCCTCTTCCATGTGCTGTACTATTTCCTGCTCTACCTCTCAATCATCTACAATCGTGAGCAGCATCTGAGTGCTATCTACCTCCATATCTTGAGTAGTCCTTTTCTGTATGTTACTGGTAGAGGGCATTTTGGTGTCCGTGGGTTGCTTAGAAGTGAGGGATTTCTTTGAGCTTGATGGAGTAGAATGGGTGGAAGTCTTAGGAATGGCTTCTGGTTGTTTCTGATTATCTAAAATATGAACCTTCAGCTGGAGCAGGATTTCAAAGCTGTTTCTTGTTGAAGGAAAGGAGGTGCTGGTGAAAGGTTTTTTGACTGAGGTAGAGGGCTTTTTATGGGTCTTTTTGCGATTGGGAACTTTTGTGAACCCATCTGGGTCAGATTTTTCCATTGAAGGGGTGGTCATGGATTTCATATTGGAGGGACAGTCTCGGAATAAATGGCCCAGGGCGTGGCATTTTCGACAGCGGAATGGTACATGCTCGTAATCTATTGTTTATAACCATTCATAATCATCATGGTAGAGGCTTACCGCATCCGAAAGAGCTTTGCTAAGGTGCATGTATACACAGATCCACACATAGGAGGTGTATCACTTCAACTTTGTCTCCTTTGCCACTTTAATGGTTTCGCCTATACCATTCCCAATGTGTCGTAAAGAGTCTTCGTCCCAATACTCCAAAGGGAGAGAATAAAGGTGCAACCACACCGGGGTCCATCCTCTTAGGTACAGCCCTGCTACGTTGAAGAAATATGGTCCTCCATCCAATACCCTGTTTCGGTCCTCCAGATAATTGAAAATGGCAGTAAAGAAGCCCTTAGGCCCTAACTGCAGTGTTATATGCCCTTTTGGCTTCCATTTGGTTGCGATCCAGCCATGCAAAGCTTTCTCCTTTGGCCAAAGGCCTATGAACTTTCCTATCAAAGCATGATCCCTCATAAACTGGATCTGAGTGTTGATGCACTGACTTGGAAGATCGATTTTGGGTCTGTCAACTACTATCGGCTTGCAGGTGTTTGACGTCACTCGTGGTTCTTCATTTTTGTTGTTATTCATTGGCGTATATTCATTCTGAATGAATAGTGTTGGTTGAATTCTCCTTATTTCATCCATCTCTTTGACATCTAAAGCTAACCTTCTCCCAAAGTCGAGTTGCTAACAGACATGAGTTTAGGAGATGTTCCTTAGTTTCTTCTGCCTATTTACAATTTGGGCAGATGGAAGGTCTATGAAAATTCTGTTTCCTTAGATTATCCCAAGTAAGGATTCTATTTTGGCACAACAACTAGAGAAAGGTGGAGATTTTTGGCCAAATTGATGGTTCCCAAACTTTGTGCCAGAGGCTATCCTTGACAATATGGTCTCTTAGTATTATATGATATGCTTCCTGGGAAGTGAAGGTACCTCTCGTTTCATAACCCCATCTGATGATGTCTTTCTTATATGATTGGTGAATTTTCTTGTTTGAGAGTTCCATATCCAGGCTATCTTTCATGGATTGCGTGGCTTTCCCAAGAATGAGGCTCGTGCATAACCATTGCCTATAACCTTGGTTGTGAACTTCCTCCCAAAGTTGATTTACTTTGATCTTCGGTTGCTCTACCCAATCCTGAAGCTGGTGGGGTGTGAGTAGGTCCTTCAATTTTGGTCTTTGCTGCCAGGAGTCCTCCTAAAAGCTTGCATTATGTCCATTCCTAATTTCCCAAAAACTCTGTTGTTGGATTATATCTTTATGTTGTTTGACAACATTCTAAATTAGAGAGCCTGTGCTGACTTCTTTGAGCCAAATTAAATCATCCACTGGTCTATTATGAGCATACTTAGCTGTCCAGAGGATTTCCCAAGGAGTATATGGGTTCGATAGCCATCTCGACCAGATGCTTTCTCCCATGACCTTGTTGATGTGTTGAGGATCCCGTAATCTAGTGCCTCCAGAGGATTTTAGGTGACAAACTGTTTCCCACTTTACCAGAGCCCATTTCCTTTTTTGTTTCGTATTCCCCCATAAAAAATCTCATTGAAGATTTTTGATTGCTTTAAGAACCCATTTGGGTGCTGCCAGGACCGTGAAGAGGTAGAGCGGCAAAGATTGTAGCACTAACTTGATTAGAACTAGGCAACTCACCATATTGAGAGCTCTGAAGGTCCATGAAGAGATACGGGCTTCCAGTTTTTCTAGGAGAATTTTCTAGGATGAGTGCTTTAAGGCTGAGGCTGTCATTGGAGCTCCTAGGTATTTGGAGGGCAGAGATGCAATCGAGAAGCCAAAAATTCTGGCTATGGAGGCTTGAGTGATGGGAGGTGTGTGAAAGAAGAAGACTTAAGATTTTGATTTGTTAATTCAGGCGCCAGAGGCATTCGAAAAGTCAGGTAAAATTGATTTCAGCTTACGGGCTTCCTGGACTGAAGGATGACCAAATAACATATTGTCATCCACAAATTGTTGGTGGGTGAAAGAAAGGGTATTCTGGAAAGAAAGGCCATGTAATTGCTGGTTTTGAAGGGCATCTTTGATGTAACGTCCAAGACCTTCTGCCATAATAACAAAGAGAAAGGGTGAGAGAGGGTCCCCTTGTTGGATACCTCTGGATGGGTGGAAGGGGGTGGAGGGGGTCCTGTTGACAAGAATTGAGAAAAAGGTAGAAGTGATGAGACTCATAATCCATCTTACCCAAGGGGGGGTAAAGCCAAAGGCTAGCAATATTTTTTGAATATATTTCCAGCTTAAAGTATCGAAATCTTTTGAAAGGTCGATTTTAGGAGCATACCTACCTTTTTGGTTTGCTTTAGGGAGTGAATGATTTCATGAGTGGGAATTATGCCATTGGTTATTTGCCTTCTTTCCACGTAACTTGAATGCTTCAGTGATATAAGAAGAGGAAGCAGGGGCTTGAGGTGTGTGGCGATCACTTTGGAGACAATTTTATACAATACCTTACATAGTGCAATAGGTCAGAATATGTCCAGAGTCTGGCTATTCTCCTCCTTAGGGATGAGGGCGATGAAGTTGGTATTCAAGGATGGAAGCATCCATCTGTTAACTCTAGACTCCTTGACTACTTGCCAGACTTCCTCCTTGATTAGATCCCATAAGTTACGAAAGAAGTCCGAAGTGAAGCCGTCTGGTTCGGGTGCTTTCCCAACTTTGAGTTGTCGCATAGTTGTCTCCACTTCTTGTAAAGAAATAGGCCTGAGGAGTATTTGATTTTGTTCCTCAATTACAATCTTAGGAATAATATTGATGATCTTCTCTATAGCTGGTAATCGACCAGTCTCCGTTTCTTGATGCACCCTCAGAAAGTGGGTGACGAGTTCCTGTTCTATATCTTCATGCTTCTCCAGATGTTCCCCTTATCGATTTTGGAGGAGAGTAATGCTGTTGTGCATTCTCCATTGGATAGTGGGTATGGTGGAAGAACTTTGTATTGCGTTCGCCCTCTTTAAGCCATTGGATCCTCAATTTTTGTCTCCAAAGAATATCTACCTGTTTTGCTCTTTCTGAGATCTGTGTTTGTAGTTGACGTTCATGTTCTGCTATGGTTTCAGATCTGCCTTCAGCTATGATTCTCTGCTGTAATTTTTGAATTTCTTGTTCAAGAGTGTTTTGCGCCTGAAAGATATTGCCGAAGGTAAAGCGATTCCACTGTTTTATTTTTTCCTTGATATGTTTTAACTTTTGTTGGAGCTTGTACATTTTTGCACCTTTTGGTGGTGTGAATTTTCTCCATGTCCTTGTTATCAGGTTATGAAAATCGGGGTGATTCAGCCAAAAGGCTTCAAAGCGAAAGGGCCTGCAAACATTGTCTCTCGGTATTTGCCAGTGAAGCCTAATAGGCCAATGGTCTGAGCCAGAGAGTGGCAATATAGAGGCCAAGAGATCCCCACCAAGATGTAGTGCGTTATCAGAGATCAAGAATCTATCTAACCGAGATGCAATTTGGTGGGCATCTGCACGCTTGTTGTTCCAAGTATAAACACCATTGTTGAATACCATATCTATAAACCTATTGTTATGAATGTAGTTTTTGAAGTGCGTACTTTCACAGTCCATCTTGATCCGTCCTCCACCCTTTTCCTCCAATCTTGTAATCATGTTAAAGTCCCCTCCTATGATCCAAAGTGGGTTGGATCTTTCAGAGTTGTTCTGAGTTAGGGTGTTCAATGTGTCTACTTTGTTTGTTGCCTCCTGGGGGAAGTAGACATTAGTTAAGTGTCCATGAACATTTGTCCCTGTTAAATGAAACTTGGCCTGAATAAAGTGCTTACTGGCATGTATGATGGTAATTGTTATAGCTCTATCATCCCAAATGATGGCTAGCCCTCTTGAGGCTCCCATGGCTTCCACCGCCACTTCTTTGCTTCCTGGCCATGCTTTGGCAAGGATCTGATCCAACGTTATGGAATTACACTTTGTCTCCTGCAAGAAGATAATTTGAGGCTTTTCCTATTGTATCATGTTCCTTATTAATCGTCCCTTCCTCGGGCTGTTGAGCCCTCTGATGTTCCATGAGATGAGCTTCATGATTCACGATTGGGAAGGGGATTATAGTATTTGGTGAGCTTGGAGTATCTTCCAGATTCCACCAGCATCTCCCCTATGCAGATGGTTCTCTGAATATCGGTTTTCAATCCTTGTTTCTTGTTGTCTTTGAAGATATTTCTTCCATCCCACTGACTACCAGTTTCGATGCCTAATGATCTTTGCTTTTGTGCTCTTCAGAGAATTACTTCTACGTTCTCTAGTTGTCGCTCAGGAATTTTGTCATATTCCTTTCTCTTACAAGCCTGTTCAAGTCCCAGTATATCTAGATCTTCGATGTTGAAGCTCTCTGGTTCCTCTTCCATGTGTTGTACTGTTTCCTGCTCTGCCTCTGTATCATCTACAATTGTGAGCTGCATCTGAGTGCTATCTACCTCCATATCTTGAGCAGTCCTTTTCTGCATGTTACTGGGAGAGGGCATTTTTGTGTCTGCGGGTTGCTTAGAAGTGAGGGCTTTCTTTGAGCTTGATGGAGCAAAATGGGTGGAAGTCTTAGGAATGGCTTCAGGTTGTTTCTGATTATCTAAAATATGAACCTCCGGCTGGAGTAGGATTTCAAAGCTGTTGCTTGTTGAAGGCAAGGAGGTGCTCGTGACAGGTTTTTTGACTAAGGTAGAGGGATTTTTATGGGTCTTTTTGCAATTTGGAACTTTTGTGATCCCATATGATTCAGATTTGTCCATTGAAGGGATGGTCGTGGATTTCATATTGGAGGGACAGTCTCGGAATAAATGGCCCAGGGCGTGGCATTTTCGACAGTGGAATGGTACATGCTCATAATCTATTGTTTGTAACCATTCATAATCATCATAGTAAAGGCTTACCACATCCAGGAGAGCTTTGTTGAGGTGCATGTATACATAGATATGCGCATAGGAGGTATATCGCTTCAACTTTGTCTCCTCTGCCACTTTGATGAATTTGCCTAAACTATTCCCAATGTCTCGCAAAGAGTATTCGTCCCAATACTCCAGAGGGAGAGAATAAGGGTGGAACCACACCAGGGCCCAGCTCAGATCTTCTTTGTCCGGGTTAAAGCGCTTAATCCATCCTCTTAGGTATAGCCCTGTTGCGTTGAAGAAATATGGTCCTCCATCCAATACCCTGTTTCGGTCCTCCAGATAATTGAAAAAGGCAGTAAAGAAGCCCTTAGGCCCTAACTGTAGTGTTATGTGCCCTTTTGGCTTCCATTTGGCTATGATCCAGCCATGCAAAGCTTTCTCCATTGGCCAAAAGCCTATGAACTTTCCTATCAAAGCATGATCCCTCATAAACTGGATCTAAGTGTTGATGCGCTGACTTGGGAGCTCAATTTTGGGTATGTCAACTGCTACCGGCTTGCAGGTGTTTGATGTCACTCGTGGTTCTTCATTTGTGTTGTTATTCGTTGGCGTATTTTCATTCTCTTCTACTGTATCTTCTGGATGGTCCATCCTGACACTTTCAGTCTGTCGCAGGCCATTTTTCATATCAGCGGGGGGAGGCATCATGTCCTCCCCCTGAGGGGGTTCCATTGTCCGATAGCTATTCCTTATTATGTTGTAGCTACCTTATGGCTGAAGGTAAATGGTAGAACAACGCAGTCTGTGAAGGTCTGCCAGTTGTAGAGCAACGACAAACCCTAAGCGCTCCGCTCTCCATTTTCATTCGAAGTGAAATATCGTATTAAACATAGGTTTGATCTTAAGTGGTCATTGTATTAAATATAAAGTTTTGTCTTAAAATATTTTTTTCTCAAAATTCTTTTGTTTTAAATATAAAGTTTTGTCTTAAAATAATTTTGCCTTAAATTGTTTTTGTCTTAAAATAATTTTGTCTTAAACTGTTTTTGTCTTAAAATAATTTTGTCTTAAATTGTTTTTGTCTTAAATATAAAGTTTTGTCTTTAAATTTTTGTCTCAAAATACTTTTGTCTTAAATATAAAGTTTTGTCTCAAAATATTTTCATCTTAAATTATTTTTGTCTTAAATATAAATTTTTGTCTTAAAATATTTTTTGTCTCAAACTACTTTTGTCTTAAAATATTTTTGTCTTAAACTATTTTTGTCTTAAATATAACGTTTTTCTTAAAATATTTTTGTCTCAACCTATTTTTGTCTTAAATTTTATATTTAATACAAATCAATTGATATTAATTTTTTAATATAAAAATAACTAAAATAAAAAAAATGATTTTTTGAGACAAAAGATTTTTTGTCTCAAAAAAATGTCTCAAAAGTGCCCTTGGTGTAGTAGTGTGAGGACAAAAAACACCAAATTTATTTGAAAAGAACCAAATTTTTAAAACTCCATGCATGCTTCAAAACGAATTTGTATTTCCCTAAATTAGCAATGGTGTATTCTCAACTAAAATCATGTTTAACATTTTAAACATCGTACATATTTTGGAAAAGCTAAATGTTTTGTTTTAGTCGAGGAAGATCTACAACAGATGTCGATTGAACTTGTGTGTTATCTAATTGTGTGAAATCTCATGGATCTTGTGATAGATATTCTAGTTGAAAGTTTCATAAATGGTGGATTTGATGGCAACTTTCTTAAAATTTAACACTATGAGTCGTTGGCCCATTCATTCATTGACATGTGGTAGAAGGAGATTAGACATTGTGCATATAGTGATGGCATGGATCCCATGACATGGTTGTTGTTATTGACACATGTTGGCTTGTGATTGGAAAGGAATGATGAAATGGTAGGCTACCATGACGTGGTAGCTTGATAATGGTCAAAGGTTGAAGATGTGGAAGGATAATGATAGGTGGTGATTTGTGCATGGCCTGAAGTGATGACATGGCAGTGGAGTGTGACATGGAAGGAAGGTGATGATGTGGCATTTCCAAATGCCATATTTATCGACAATAATTAGGTGGTTGATCTAGGTGTGAGTATAGTGACACAGGGTAGCTTGCTATAGGCCCAAATAAGATGATGTGGTAGTAAAGGATGACATGGAATGATGTGGGATGACACATCAAAATCATGATGTGAGTAGAGTGATGTGGTAATACAAATGAATTCCACATGGTAGATGCAGTTGGAACTTTTTGAGGGACCAATAGGTTCCATTTTAAGTGACACATGGCACCTCTCATGGGATACCACATGGCATGATGACATCATATTGATGTCAACACGTTAGTGACCATGATCCCTAAGCATTGGGTCACATGCAACAAGGGGATAGGAATAAAGGATCATAGCATATGAGGAAAGGGACAAGGCCATATGAAGGGTGGTCATATTGTTTAAATATTTGGGTTTGCTAGCATGAATGTCGACCCCAAGTCATCTCACATGTGTCCCAAGTCCACATGAATGAATATATATACATGAATGTGGATCCAATTAGAACATACACAACACTCGTGACATAAAACATTTGGTTTTTTTATTGGTGTGGCTATTTAATGGTTCTTGTTGGTGAATGATCTTTGCTTCAACCCTTGCAGAAGGTTTTACATATCAAACATGTTTCACAATGCTCCATGACTCCTCATTTGTGGAATTATTGATGGGTCTCATTTCCAATTCCACATTGATCTAGCACTAGTTTTAGTCTATATTCATAGATATGAACTATGTTTTATTTATTGTGTGTTCACATAGTTCTTTTGATACATATCATTGGTAGATTGGTGTTACCATATTGGTTTGGTTTTGATATGTTTATTCCAACATTTTAACACATACTATTGGTGGTTTATTTGTGGTGACCCCTTTTCGTAGTTGATTCCGCTAGCATGGAAATATGGAATAATTGATGTACTAATCTAAACAAGTAACAAAAGTAGCAAAGCTGGCATGCCATGTAGTTTGTAGGTGATAGGTTGGTAGATTGAGTTTTGATATATACGTCGAATTTAAAATTTTATTGGCACATTGGTTTGTACATTATATCAAAACCTTAATGCTCGTTTTTTGTAATGCACCAAAAAATTGTTATTCTGCCAAGCATTTAATCTTTATATGATTTTGTATGGTTTTTGGAATGATTTTGAAGCAAAATTAATTTCTAAAAAAGGGAAATGATCAAAATTTTATTGTGATCCATCTAAGGGATGTGAAGAACTATGAAGATATATTTTGGATGCTTCGAGGCTATATTTCCCATCTTTTTTATGTTTCGGGGTTTATAAGAAGGTTGTGCATTCACAAAAAATCAGGATCTAGGAAACGTGTCATGGTAGCAAATTGATTAAGAGGTCGTTATGATAAACAGGTTGATGACAAATGGATGATAGCACTGTGACAATAGTACCATGATTATTTTTTGAAAACCTATATTATTTGTGGTGAATATGGATCAAATATAAAATATTGTGAAAGATTGTCCACACCAGATTTAAAAGGGAGGTGAATGCCTCCACTAAGGATGGTGTCTCAATTAGGTTGAAGCTTTCATCAAGTCAAAGTTTGCACATTTTTTAGATCTATGCTTCAATCAGGTTGTAGCCTATTACAAGTGAGTTCTTGCACATTCGTAAGCATGTTGGTGTTTGCAAATCTTGTTTTAGGGGTTTGTACCTATAGCAAGTTAGTGCTTACAAATTTGTGTAATCAATCAAATTGAAGAAGAAAAAATAATTTGTGGTTTTCTCCCACAAGGGTTCCCACATAAAAGATGGTGTTATCATTTGTAGATGTGATGATGTTTTCTTCATGCACATTCCATTCATTGTTATGATGCATTGCTACATAGTGAAATGTTGATGAAATGTTTTGAAATGATGAATTTTCCATTACAGTGATTCACCATGCCCCCCCCCCCCCTCTTAGTGTGATGTTCAATCTAACAACATTAACATTGATATGAAGTAATCATTAGGATTTACACAACAAATTGTGACTTTGGTCATTTTCACAACTCTACTAGTGGTAAATATCTACTCACATCAAAATACTTTATTTATTTTCTTTAATTATAATTACTCTATTTTCGATTGAGTCCTATTTATATCATTTGATTTATAGCCTTACTTATTTATGAAGGTGGTTCCATTTGATGGTTTATGATTTAGCACCTCATATTGCACATGTAACTGCATTTCTGTTACAAAAATGAAACAACTTGGACAAGTAATATTAGATTCCTATGTGATTTAATTTTTTGCAAGTGTGAAATTTACTTTCCCAGAAGCGTTCTCTTTACATTCCTACTAGTGTGGATTGGATTGCAAGTAGAGTTCTCCTAGTGACTTATCAAAACATCCCAACATCTTGTCCTATGACACTCATGTAGATTACTACAACTTCATATTTCAAGAGAACATATCATGTATGATAGTTCACAAGTTCCATATGAACCTCAAATTTCCATTTAAATGCACACTATTTTTCTTGCCTTTCTACACAATTAGAAAGGTAATTAAAATACACATAACTAGCATTGGATATATCTTTAACCATGAGCTAAAAAATCTTATGATGAGGTTGAGGTTAACTAAATAGAAAACAACTATATTTATGTCATTCTTAACGAAACCCATGTGTTTTTTTATTTGTTTGGATATATGCCACTATGTTACCTAATGAGCATATTATTGGAACCTACCACATTTCTACAGAAAATGAAATCTAGTAATATCATTGATAAAAAAAATAATTGCAATATATTCATTCATTAAAATAGGGAATAATGTGGTCATAAACAATGTATTACATCATCAAACTCATGGTAGTGTGTTCCTTACAAAAACATGGGTAATGTACCAAAAATAATGATAAGTTAATGGAAATAGAGTATGTAGTAAAAAATGATGTGACTGAGAATAGAAAATGTGTCAAATATTGAACCCAATAAGAGTTATGGTGTCAATTAGTTGCATTAGGTTAGTTTGAGATCAATATTCTCAGGAATTTCCTTTTCAAATCTTCCTAAAGAATGGATAGGTAGATGTGTGAGGATGTGCTACAAAGTTACAAATTAATCATCCTCGGTATGTTCGTTAAAGGTAAATTCTTGGTAAACGGTTAAAATAGGTTGCATGGTCCCTCATCATTTTATTTAATCTAAGGGGGGTCTTCCTGATTAGAGGGTGTTTTAATAAGAGCGTAGAAGATAAGAATTTAGTGTAGTTCCCATAAGAAATAATAATATTCCCTAATTTACAACTAGTATATACACCATTCATGGCCAATAATGGTCAACTAAATATCAATCAATATCCTCCTAGATTGGATTTGGATTGTAAGAACATAAAATCAACCAGTATTCCCATTATTATATAGAAACAAGTGTATGCTCAAGCATTCCCTTTAGCTTTACCATGGACCCATGTGTCAGCTGAAGTACTGTATGGGTTGGTCATAGACTGAGAAACTAGATATTTTCCATGGTTTATTTAGTCATAATATCTATAGCTATCCCTAATTCTATAATGGCATTGGGAATGGAGGTATTAATGATATTTCCATTACCAATAAGGCTCCCATGGTTTACATACTTGGCCAAAAATATTTTTCCTTGAGTTAAATCGACCGATTTCGTAATTACGTGAGGGTCTAAAGATATTTATTTTCCATTCCTAGCCTCTTTAAGAAGAGATCCTCAATATTCCTAGCGTAAGTTGGGAGATACTTGATGGATTAGGATAGGGGAATATTAACACATATTTCTAATTTCACCTAAAAAATCAAATCCTGGTTGTTTGGTAGATCTTCCCATGCATAAACATTTAAGTTATGGGCAAGTTGGAATTGAATATTCCATATGTGATTGTTTTGGAATGGTGGCTTGACTCATTTTACATTAATTTCCAATTTTCTTGTCCAAACTCTCCTCGTCATCTTGTTATTGGATAATGAGAGTAATCAGATCACAAATCACCTTCACTAAATGCAAGTGAACGTTTTTACAATCCATAGGGATGATAACATAACTCTGAAAATGGGGTATTTTAACATTGTAGGTTAGATATAATACTTCTTTATTCAGATCAGGCATGTCTTATGTAGGCAATTTCACTTGTTTTCAAGGAGGATGATTGAATGGTAACTAAAGTTACTACAAATGTGGTTGAGGAGGGTACTCTTTGGCTTCTAGAGGCATATTCTTTTGGGAATAATTTCTTCACTATACTTGCATCCATGATTGGTTTTGGTCTTGGGTAGACCATTATTTCTAAGGCATTGATGGGTACCAAACCCGAGGTGAGTATTGATATGTGGAAAAGTGTTAAGATGGTTCTTCTGTAATACCTTATGGCCATGGTAGCCAAGGTCACTTCTCTGCTATGAAACAAATTTACCTATCCTCTTCAATAGCCCCTTGTTAAATTACCTTAAGTTCCAATAATGAAGGGGAATTTTGGGTGGCATGGTTTTACTCACAAATTCCACATACTTCTATGTTGTTGATAGGGAATCCCCATAGTGGGTGATTGTTCCAAAATTTTCAATAGAAAATAGCTAATGCTAATTTGTATTTATCCTTCTTATTTGATTCTTACAAGGCATCTAAATGAGAACTAAGGGTATTAAGGATATAAATATTGAAAATATAAGTAAGTTTCCTAATTCAGCCCTAGCAACCGCTGGCCTAAATGTTTTTTTAAGTCATGGAGGTTATATCCCAGAGGATTCTTCCATATTTTGAATGGTCACATTAGTAATGTCAACATAATTTGTAGATTGCATCATCTAACATCTAGGAAATGTCCATGTTACCCATAAGTTTAATATATCAATACAATTCCCTAAGTCCTTTGAGAACAATTATTTAGTAAGTTGTAGGATCTAAAACATTTTTTTTCCTCTAATGTTTGTATTGGAATCCTTCAATATGGTCTTCTAAAATTTCATAATCCTTTTGTGACAGTTTAAAGATAACTTTCATAATATTTCAGATTTTTTAGTAGTCCTAGTATTTTTCTAAGAAATTCTTCCTCATTTCATTTGATGTTTGCATAGAGTTTCCCCTAACCCCAAGAACTAGCATAGTATTGCACCCTATAAAGTATCTACAAATATTTTTTATCTTTTGGGTGTCAGAAGAACAATGGTAACTAGGACAAAGGATTTTATAGGCCATTTTGTCACATCTAATCAATGAGCCTCCTAATGGGATCAATCAATATCTTATTTACCCTTGTCACCATCTTGCACAAAGCCCTAAGCATTTTCCCTTCATCCCTCAAAATTTCAGCCCTAAAATGCTTCATCTGAGCCAATTTGAGGACCAATGCTCCTTGTAATTGTACTCGAGTGTGTTTAGCAGTAGGATTCTCCACTACGACCTGCATTGGTCACCAAAAGGTTGCTCCCCTTTGCACCTACGTTGGTTCTAGAAATAAGGGAGAATGATCAGGATTCTAGAAGCTTCCTCTTCTAGGATTTTCCAAAAGTTGTTTCAACTACTTGCCTAGGATAAAACATTTGGATCCTTCCTTCCCTAATTCAGAGTTTTCACCACTTATCCTTTGATCCTATCCCTCCATTAAAAATGGATCTCTTACCCTAGATGTGTAATTGGATAATAACTCCGAACTTACCCTACTTCTCTATATATTCCCAACCTTCTATGTGGTTGGGGGTTGGTGTCTGGAGAGTGATTATGGCCTTATGCTATTGTAGTGAGTGGTCATGATCTCATGTATTTAGGGTAGTTAGAGGTGCATATTGTGATAAGGAAAGGACAAGTCAACAACTTGGAGGAGCTCTTATACAAGATCAACTGCTACTTATGGCTGTAATCTCCTTCCATTTATATTAATGCAAATAAATCATTGTTTTCAAATATGTCATGTTGTTATTTCATATATTTAAATACCATGTTGATCTATTGAACGAAGTACTTAGATGCTACTGCATAGATCTCGTAGTTTCTTGTCTTATGCTATTTGATTGTGAAGATTCTAATTTTGGCATTCAGAGTTGGAATTGGAGCTTCCAAGCTAAAGAAGGAGTGAAGTGTGCGGAGGATTATAGGTAGGCCTCACTGCATCATATACTTACTTTAAGGAAAAGCATTGTGTTTCTTTTTTCTTTGTTGTTCTAGGTTAGCCACCAACCTAGGGGATACACTTTTGTCTGCAATCGTAAATCTCACATAACAAATTAGAAACCATAATAGGGAACGAAGTATTCCCTTGGTAGTTTCCTTATCACTTTTGTTTTATTACCAATTTGACAAAACTTTATTGTATCATCCAACCAAGAACAAACCTAGGAAGTGATTTCATTAAGCCTTTTTTGCAATTTTTTTGTTGGAATTCCCTTTCCTAGGCCTAATGCACTCCCTATGCTTTTGACAGAGCGTTTCACCTCACTCTGGCCCACTATGCACTAGCATTGAAACATAGTGGTGCCTCTTCTGCACCAGCTTTTGCCCCTATTTTTGCATGAATTTTGCCTTGGCTCTTGAGCCTATCTTTGGTTAGCCTACTTCTAGTTGAAATTCCCTAAGTCTTCAATGCATTTTGGTCTCTCTAAAGCCTTTGTTTGGTTCAAATTTGTGTTATTTTCCTTTGGTAAGAATTGGTTTTGATTTTTCTTTGTTCTGTTCATTTGGTTGCTTGCAAACTAATTTCCTTTGATTGCTGGTTGCTTAGATGAATTTTTGTTCTAGTCCTCATTCTGAAAACTATAATTGAATCAGCAATTGAACATTTGCATCTTTTTTTTCTTCATTTCGAAAATTGTGTGGTGAAAAGAATTTTTTTCATCGTCATCTAGGGTTTTGATGTGTATTAGCATAATAACAATTACATTGGAAAGGAAATTGCATCTTGCATATTGTGTGTTGCATCTTGATTGTTTCTTCCCTTCCTTAGGTATATTTTCATTTAAAGAGAAAGGATTTCTATTTTCTCATGCTAGATTTTAATTTTAGGATATTTAGGTGACATTCATGGTGAGCCCCAAAACTGAAATGTAATCAAAGATAAACAGTAGAATTTATTGAATCAACCTAAGGAGAATTTGTAACATTAACACAAACATTTAAAGGTCTAGGCTAGAGATGTGTTCTGACGTAGTTAAATGTAGGAGTTGTCATTGTCTGCTAGCATTGCATCTCGAGGGTGAAATCTCGTTCCATGTATGTGAGTGTATATGATCATACTCCACATACGTTCAACTATATTGGTGGCACTCCACACATGTAAAGTATATAAGAATGCTCTCATCGAATGGTTATGCATTAGAGAACACTGCTACAGACTTCACTCTCACATACCGTCATGTATATTTTGGGAGTCCTCAATACATTTCTATCCATCCGTAAGTAACTGAGTATGTCACTTTGTATATCATGATACACCGAACACAACATTCAGGGATATTGGATGTTGTACATTAGGTGCTTAGTTCACCAAGGTGTATACTGTAGTTCGTGGTTGCTTGGTAATCCTTTATCCTTAGATTAACATGTTTTTGATTTATTTATTTCTGTGTCAGTAAAATTTATTGCCCAATGTGGAAGAACAAAATCTCTCTCCTCGTCGTTCGCTTATAATGAAAAATAAGCCTCCTCTTCCTCCATAATCTACTCATAATCATCGTCCAAGACATAGGCAAACACAAATTACTGAATTAGGAACATCAAGAACTACTTTTTTCCCTCCTCATGATATTGATCACCCAAAATCATCTATCCCTTTAAGTTTTGAAGCCGAGACTACATCTATTCCTGTTGGTGACAGTGACACAATTGAAATATAAGTCCCTGAGACTTTGTCACCTAAGGTAATTGAATCTGATCTCCCTAAGTTAGAAACTTTGTTTCCTGAGGTTATTGAACCCGAGGAGCCACTTTCCTATTCATCTCATTCACTGGGACCTTCCTCCTCTCTTCCTTTGTGTCAGACAGAACCATTATATCTTGGGCCTGAATGTCAGCCTCTTCCACATGGATTTCTAAGTATTGAAGAGATCCCTTAAGAAGAGCCTAGTCCTTTTATTCCCATTCATTGGGAAAGAATTTATTTTTATCAAACCAATCCTCTTATATCTCCTCAACCTCAGGCACAATCTCCTTTACCTGATTCTTTGGGCCTACCCGCGGATCTCTTGCGACGATCTACATTGGGATTGTTAACCACAACTGGAATTGATTCAAAGTCCCAGTCTGTGTCGAATACTTTGGTTGAGACATCAAGCATCACATCCTCATCTATCTTTGTAACATCACAAAAAGCTTATATATATGGTGGCCCATCCATCCCTCTGGATATTAGTCATTATTTGGTACCTTTTCTAGAGTGGCTTCTAGTCCTTGGACTTCTCCCATGTCATCCAATTATGGAATAATGTTTAGTAATCCTCTTATCAATTCCACAATTTTTCCTCCTCTTCTGGGTCCATCTACACCTACAATAGAGCAACAAGTTGACCCTTATATTAGTGGGCAATGCTACCATCAATAGCCCAAATATCCTTATGTTGGGTACCCTCCATCTGGATCACAGTTACCTCCATCAAACCCTCCTCCCATGGCAGGGGGTAAAAAGTTGTTGGTATACCTAAATATGGTAATCCACCTAGTTATGGTCCTCCTTATCCTCGAATGGATTTGAGTGTTTGGCAACCTAATTTACCCATTCAATCTAATTCATTTTGGGATCGATTGTTGAATACTCAAACTCAACTGTCTTCATCACATATTCTTTCATATCTATCAACACCTCAACAAGCTCAAATACATGTAAGCCAACCTTTACAGCCCATTCCAATGGTGTTTGGTTCTCCCTAGATCCCAATTTTTCGACCTATACAAGGTCCCTAACCTTCTCAATTGCTTGCGCAAGGTACTCCTCAAATTTCACTAGGTCAAATTACTCAAAATTTGGCACAGTCTCAATGAAACTCGTACCAGGGGGCAATGAAAACCCCTATCGAGAAAAAATATGGATCACACCAAGTGCCTTCTCAAGACTATCGAAACCAAACCCAACCATTCTAGTAGCTTTGTTGCCATCCCTGGGCTGGGAAACAAACCCATTTGTATGTTAGTTATTAGAACCCTCCTATTATAGCGACTACAACCACCCTCCAAAATTTTTCTTGTAGCTTCGTTTTGGAGCCTTCCTGCCAACCATCCTCAGCAGCATGTCTTGCACTATCAAGTACATGAGCTTCAGTGATTTTCTAATAGATTTCCAACCTGTGCAAGATAGCTTGTTGCATCCCCCTCACAGGTTGTTTCTTCGAACTTGGTCTAGCTACAGGCTGAGCATATCCCTCAACAAATTGAGCAATTCTGGATCGAAACTAGTCTTCCCTCCAGCAATTGAACAATCCTGACTGGCAGCCTACTGGGCTTCAAAATTGCGCAATTCTTCCTGTCAAGATTCACTAGGAAAATTGTGTGATCTGTCCTAGCAGGACTGCTCAACCCATAAATTGTGCAATTCTAGGTAGCAGTTAGCTGCTCAGCCTAGAAATTGTGTAATCCCTATGGGAAGCCAGCCCATCTCCCTCCCAAAAATGTGAAAATTTCCTCATCAGTCAAGCAAGTTGTTACATGTGCCTTTAGGTTGACCAGTTCCCTCCGCCGAGAAAAACTGATTCGAATGCATAGACTTCTTCTCCCAAGGCATCATGTAAGGGCATCCCTTGATTTAGGGATCAATTTTTAGTAGCTGGAGGTTAAATGCAAGGATCATTTCAGAAACCTCCCGCCAAGTGTCGCTTTTCCCAAATTTGTGGCATGCACGTCACAACATCGATTTTATCGAAACTCATCAACTGAATGTTGCATAGCTCATTCCTCACATCGACCTTGCAGCTCTGACATCCCACATTGCATCTAGGAGTTGTCAACACATTCAACTCAATTTTTTAAGGTAGGCCCGCTTTGCATGTCTTGCGCTATGTTTCTGTTGCTTTTTGTGTTTTGCTTTGTGTGAGTGTTGTCTGCTTGATTTCAGTGAACACCTACTATCATTTTGATATATGTTAGCTTATAGAAGCACCATTTTAGTTTTCGTTCGCATCTCACTGCCATCGCATACATGATAAGGTTTTGCACGAATGGTCGCTTTTGCGGCAACTCGCTTCACACACATACATGCTTTCCAGTTTTCTGAATCTTGCACTTGCTATTTTCATGTATGATCATTCACTCTTTTCTTCACTCATCTCACCATGCATTTAGATTTCTCATGTTCTCCGTCACCTGTCGACCAAACTGGGTTGCCTTGGCCTGGACCGTGCCTTGCCTTCCCTCCAAAAATTGCAAGCCTGGCCCAACACTGACCTCCAGGCTTGCATTATGCAATTCTTGGAGGTTGTGTCCTATTGGCACTAGAAACTGCGCAATGTAGTTTAATGGTTGCATGGCACTACTCACTGAAATTGCACATTGCACAGTTTCAATCCTTAGTAGTCCAAGCTAGATTGTGCATTGCATAGTTACAACAATAATTCAACCTCCTGATAGCCCAGACTGTGCCTTGCACAGTTTTGGCAGTTAGTCTACCAACCTCCCGATAAAAATTGCGCAACCTTCATGATCAGTCACACAAGTATGTTGCTAGTCAGTCTCAAGTTCGTTTTGGTTTTCTACTGATAGATTGCTTGCTATGAGTGTTGATATGTCTCCAGGTGTCGTAGGTGTTTTGTTGCCTCTTAGTAGCACAGGTACAATGGTTTCCAGTAGAGCAGAGTCGAAGACACCTTTCAGATTTCACTCGGGGTTTGTAGCCAAGTAAGTGTCTATGAGCTTGCCTACCTATCAGTACATCAAGCTGTTTGTAGACAAGGACATCAAGATAATATGGAAGTAGCATTACGACAAGCAACACCATCAGTAGCAATAAAAGGAAGCACACCTACATGCAATGAATGCAAGAGAAGGTTGTTAACAACATAGAGGTGGAACAAAGTTGCAAGCTCAAGCAGATCCACTTGGGATGAAAGCATCTCTGGAGACTAAGGCTATGAGTTGATGTCATGACATGAAGATTCCGCGAAGACAGAGAATGAAAAAGAGAAGGAGTTGCATGTGTTGAAGAAGAAACTTAAGGAAGAACATGAGTTGCATAGACAAGAGAATTAGAACATGTATAGCAGGGGCGAAACATGCATAGATGGATGAAACTAAACCCGTACCAGTTATACATCTATTCTAGCAGCTGGCATAGAGCAGACAAGGTGAGAAGTGTTGTTGATTCAGCCATCGAGATGAAGACAAGAAGCAATTCCAACTAGAGTTGAAAATGTATTTTGACAAGTTGATGTGCATGACCATGAGCACATTCTTGGAGAGCAGCGTAGACACTATGCATCAACAAGTTAACATTTCGGTTGCACCTAGGACAACCATGTGCATGCTATCAGATGAGTTGGACAGAGGTGCCATATCATTGCACCAGATGCAACGAAGGCAAGAATTCGCTTCAACAAGATGTCACCATTTAGCACACAGACACCATCACAGACAGCCAAGATTGGAATGAGCTCACCACCTTTGACCATCACAAGGATGTAAAAGAGTTGGTCTCACCACAACAGTTTGAGTGTCAATGATGTCTTGCATGGCTTGCTCAAGACATTTTGTCTCACATGGGCACATGTGCATTGTAATATAATGTCTTGTCAAGTGGAAGTTCAAGTGTTGATAGTTGAATGTCATAGTCATAGAGTAGTTGAAGAGTCATGAGGGTAGATGAATGGTCTCAAAGGGGAATGTCAAGGGTCACCCCACCCTTTGCTATAAATAGTACCTCATAACTCATTGTATCGGCTTCTAGTCATCGAAACTTCCAACAGGAGTATCTTAGAGAAAGCTTGGACAATATTGTAATGAGCCTTAGCTTCTCAACTACACAGAGCTAGTATATCTCTTTGGAGGAGCAGGTGGTTGTGGTTGTAACGTTTTTCTGTCAGAACTAGTGGTTGGACATGGATGTATTGTATGACTGGAACTTACACTTCTTAATATAATAGAGCCAACACATTTCATGCATCTGTTGTATTGTATTTGAGCTATCTTGAGTACTCTAAATGGTATATGTATATGTTTACTTACACACGCATGTGTAGCTATTTTTGTATATGTATGTTTTCTAAAATGCATTGTTGGTTTAACCATCACCTTGGATTTCTAGCTAACTTTCGTTCCATGTTGTGATGCATCTTTGCTCATGTGTTCCCTTCTTAACTCTGTGCTATCATAGGTTTCCAAGGGGCACACTGACCTCACCCTCCATGTGTTAGAACCTCTCATGAACTTTCCTTGACTTACTACATATGTCACACCCTTGCTACCAACAAGGACATCTTACTTGCCTCTGTGTGAAACCGTGGTCAAGGCGATACTAGATGACCCACTGCTAGGACTCCTACACCAACGGTTTGAGGTCTAGTTGGGACTTCTTACCAGAGAGAACCCTTGACATCTTGGTGGTTCCAGTACCATCAACACCTCCTTACCCAAGAATGAAATTTTCTATTGCCCAGGCTTTCTCGTCATATCCAAGTCATCCTCCTACAGACTTTAATCAGTAGTTGCCTTTTGTGGCTACTCTTGAATTACCATATTTAACTCAACTTACTAATGACCCCATTTCTCATTCACCATGGTGGTCGATTATTCCCACTCAGTTGTCTTTTGATATACCAAAATTCAATGGTAATCCTGTAGAAGACCCATCGATGCATGCTATGATGTATCATTTGTGGTGTTCATCAAACTCACTTAATAATGATTCCATTCTACTCCGTCTTTTCCAATGAATTCTTATGGATACCGCAGCTAAATGGTATATTGAATTACATTGAGCATCATTTCATGACTTCAACACTTTAGCAACAACCTTCCTCACACATTTCTAGTGCCCCTAAGATATGAAACTGGAACGAAACTATTGACTAACTTCAAACAATTAGACTCTAGTCACATTTTAAATCACATTCATGAGTGGAGGCGTCATCACTGGTTGGTCAAGACTTATGTTCCTGATCAACTGTTAGCGGAATGGTTTGTCAAATCTCTATTAGCTCCCATAACAGGAGATGTGGCCAAAGGTGGAGTCACTATTAAAGAGAAATTTATTACTTGTGCTCAGTATTTAGATCTAGTTTATATCCAATTGGGCATGCCCTATGATAACATACCAAATTCCCCGAGACCGTCGAATATTGTTACTCCTCCACCTAGTAAATAATCTCATTCTTGCTGATGGCATTATAGGTTCTGCCAGTTCATAGTCGGTGAGTAAACCATCTGATGTTTCTCTTACCACTCCTGCAAAAAAGCCTACATCTCACCCTCTTGTGGCTTCTGCATCTGAGATAAATGACATCTCATTTGATAAATGAAACTCTCAATAACAACTTGGAAGAAAGAACAAAGGTAAAGGTATCAAAAAGAAATATTCCTCACCGTAGGATAAATAAAAAAAATTGTCTTCCGATGAGAAACAAAAGCCTCAATACCCATTTTTGATTTGTAACAATGATCACTTTACACGTGCTTGTCCACACTAGGGCACAAGTTCTCATAATTGCCCCCCTGGTCTGTGAGGGGGCTACCTTGACCTGGGCAGGTACATCCACGACAAGGTGTGCTTGCCTATAGGCAAAGGCTCCTGTGCCTGTGGGTGGGAAAATCTCGCAATGGGCATTCCCACTTGCGGCACAACGGGCATGCAGAGAAATTGACCCCCTCTCCTACTAAGGGCCTTCTCTGTCCCAGTAGAGTGTCAGGGGGCGATTCCTAGAATTGACTCCCTGGCCTGCCAGGGGCCAATTTCCAGAATTGGCCCACAACCGCTATGTCATGAGACGGCACATCAATAATGCATGTACCTGTGGGCAAGTGCGTCCGACCATGGGAGTGTCCACCTAGGTCAAAGCACCCCTCTAGCAGGCTAACTCCTGTTCCTTTCCCTATGGGTAAGTGCGTCGAGGTCAAGCACCCCCCTAGAAGGCCAGCGGGTGATTACCAGAATTGGCCCCCTGGCCTGTCGAAGGCTGATTTCGGGAATCGACCCACTAACTTGCTAGGGGACGATTCTTGGAATCAACCCTCAACATACTAGGGGGATGATTTAGAATCTGCCCCTTGACCTATAGGAGGACGATTATGGGAATCAGCCCCTAGTAGGCCAAGGGGTCGATTCTAGGAATCGAACCCCTAGCTTGGGGGCCTGATTCCGAGAATTGGCCCCTAGCAGCTAGGGTGCTGATTCCCATAATCAACCCCTTGGCCTGTTAGGGTCTGATTCTAGGAATCAACCACTTGGCCTGCCAGGGGCCGATGCCATGAATCGGCCCCTGGCAGGCTAGGGAGCCACGTTTCTCTAAATGGGCACACCCATGGTGGGCTCACCCGCCCATAGGAACATGCAGGCGCGTTGGTCATGGGCGTGTCGCTTTGTCCTGGGTAGGCACGCCCATGGTTGAACGCGGTCGCTCATAAGCACAAGCAAGCCCACTTTGTCTCGAGAGGGTACACCTATAGTCAGGCCCACTATGCCCGCCGATGACATAGTGGTCCCCTACTTACCAGGGGGCTATTGGGTAAGCCTGGCCCATGTGAATTTTTATTTTTAAAATGAATCTATATTTCATTAATTAAAAGTTAATTATTTTTTTACTTGAATGTGTTTTTTGTCTCGTATCCTGCTTGAACATTACAACCCAATTGACACATAGTTACTAGTAAACCTATGGGAGTTTAAGACCTACACTCAGTAAAAGGGAAACTAACCTTTCAAATATGAGAATCTCTCAACTAACCTTTCAAATATGAGAATCTCTCATTCAATGTGTTATCGATGACAATGTAGCTACAACACAAAATCGCTCCAAGTCTTTTAACAAAACCTCGAGAAGTCTTGATATGATGTGAGGAGTAGTGATAATGAAATTTATTATATAGCAGAAATTATGGAATTATTTTATCCCTTCTTAAATGTGGTATAATTTTTTTTTTAAACTTATATACAAATTATGTTATGGCAGTATAGTAATTTCTATTACATGTGGGATAAAAGACATAGTAAAGATTAAAAGAAATCAATTGTCTAGAAAATGCTATATAGTTTAAGTAAAATATTAATTTAGGTAAAAGATTTAGTTTAAATATCTAGTTTAAAAGATTAATTTCAAGAGAAAATTTTAGTAGAATTTTTAATAAATTGTAGATAACCCTTCCCTCTCACTAGATTCCAATTTCCACATACTATTAACCTACAGTTTAACCTACAGACCAGGGTTGTTGAAATGTAGGGTTTCATCAATGGGGACGCCCATGGTGATACTGATTATTTTCCTATGAATATTTAAGGGAAAAATTCACGTTGAAAGGAGAGCTTGCAGTTCCAAAATAGAATATCATAGATGAGTAGCAATACTAGCTTCATTGATGCAGAGAATGTAAGTAAAGTAGGGTTAGGGTATGGAATTGCCATTGCAGTTGGGATTTTGACAACAATCATGTTGGCATCTTATGTATGTGTGAGAGTGTAGGGAAGAGGTTATATTAATGGCAATGGTATGCCCAACAGTGCAACTATTGTTCCTTAGTATTCACATGTGTCTGTTAATTAGGAAACTCCCATTAATGTCGGTGAAATTAGTTACAGTGGAGAATGGGGCACTTCGATTGAGGAAGCACAATGAGCAGACTTTGATTGAGGCAGGAGTAGACTTCGATTGAGGAAGTGTTGCAACAATAAGCTTCAACAACATCAAGCAACATGAGAAAAGGTAAGAGAGCTAGTTTCCTCATCATTTTCTTCATAGTCTTCATATCGTGGTTTCATATAACTAGAGAACAAGGCATAAAGGCATCAAGTAAACTCTCATAACTCAAAAGTATTTCCGGGAATAAGCACTAGTGGGTGTTTGTTGTGCTCAATCTAGTGAGTACTTTTCAGTGCTTTTGAGCACCGTAAAGTACCATAAAGTAAGGTAAGGTATTCAGGTATCAGTTTGAAAGAAAGAAAACCATTCATAGCCTACCCGAAGGCATCCAAAAAATGGCATGGACTCTGCAAATCCTCAAATGCTCAGAGGTATGAGCTTCAAATGATCAAATTTGTGAGCTTTTGTGCAGGCTCGGATCTGCTTCGGCTTCTTTTGCTAAAGATATAGTTCCAAATCTAGACAAAGAGCTTGAACAGAGAGCTGCAAGCGGATCTAATCAGTTAAAGCAAATCCAGTCGGTTAAGGAATCAATTGAGCCTCAAAACCCTTAGAGTGAAGTTATTTGCACACATCCATCCACTTGTAATCTGTATGCATCCACATGTACCTGAGGCTACCACTTCACTGCAACAACCTGAAGCTGTCGCTCCACTGCAACCATAACAAGCATCTCAAACTAATGTTAACATTAGTTTTGTAGTCCAAAACATTTTTTAAAAATGAACAACCTAAAACCAGAATAACATATAGTCCAGCCTCTTCTGCCTCGGGAAGAGGCCAAATAAGATCACCAAGTTCAATGACAAGGTAAATAATGAACATGAAATAAGAAAGTTTCGAAAACAGAAGACCAAGTAATGCTAAATGACTAAAAATTGATTACTATAGTCCCATGCCATTACCAGATGGTAGGGATGAATAAGGTGTTATCTCCTTCAATCAGAAATAAAAGAATTATGTGTCCAAATGCAATTATTGCAATCACGAAAAGGCACGTGATGGTAGAAGAAATGTAGGCACAACCGTGAGGTAAATAGTAGAGATGAACCACCACCTTTAAAGCCTAAAATATTTAGGCAACTTACACTGCGTTTAGTTGAAGTGTTAGATGTTTTGGTCTTTTTTCCCTAATTATGTCCAAAGTTTTACTGGAATTATAGGAAATGTGATTCTCAATCAAATGATCTACAAAAATTTAAGTATATGTTTTGAGGATCGTTTAGAAAATTGAATCTCTAAAATTAACAATTTATTAAAAATTGTATTATTAGATTTTAACAAGGATTGTTTAGAAAATTGAATCTCTAAAATTAACAATTTATTAAAAATTATATTACTAGATTTTAACAAGGGTAGAAGACTCTTCCACCTTTTTTCAGTAGAAAAAAAAATTAAAGAGTACAATAACATGGTTCTTTCTCTATAATGTCTCCATGATCCCAATGTAATACAAAAACACTTATATTATCACATTTTCCAAAAAAAAAATATTTCTATCTAAAATAGTCACTGTATACTCTGTAGTATGTACTATCTTAGGTCACTCTTTTGCAAAACATGCATATATCAATACTTTTTTTTTTTTCAGTACGAAAAAAATAGTTATATTAATATAGTGAAACAAAAATATGGTGCATATGATCGATCTTATGTATCCCATCATTGATTATTGTTTATATAAAATAAACTGGAGTCATAGCAACCCAAGTATATGTCGTTTACATATTACATTCATAGTTGTCAGCATCAGCTAAATGTAAACCCAATATATGTTGTGTCATTCTATACGGTATCTCATCCTAGAGCATCTTTGTATAGGATTATTTGCACCACATAGGCAGAAAGGAAAAACAACTTTGTGTGTCATTAGAAAAATAAACATATCATGTGCATTCAAGAAAGCTCGCAGTATATCATCCTGTAAGTATTAACAAAATCACAAAAAGTATACAAAAAACAACATAAAACAGGTGATTGATTCCTTTCATTGGTAGATGATTTATCCAGGCAAAGGAAGCAAACCAACATCCACTCTATGTTCATTCATCAAGATCTTGATAGCCATGTAATCTAGTTCATCCAGTAAGCCCCTCTTTGACATACAATCTGCCTTTTGGTTATGTTCTCATCCTATGTGTTGTAGAGTTGAGTCCTTTAAAGTATGCCAAATGTGATCTATTTGGCACAACCATCCATTCAACATAGGATGTTTAATTTTGATTTTACCATGAATGTGCTCAACAATGATCCTAGAGTCGCCATATATATGAATACTAGGAATTTTGAGGAAAGTAGTGAACCATAATAATCCCCATAAGGAAATCACTTATTCCTTCATATTCGAGCCTCTACTGGCTCCCCAGTGTATCTAGTATTCCTCTACCTCTGAGAATTTGATCCAAAATCCACATCCGCATATGCCTTTTTGATTTGCGCCATAAATAAAAACCGTCAGGTATGTAATCTCAAGACGTAGCTCTTCTCTACCTTTTTCTTTTGACCTTTATCCTTTGAAATTCCTTTTGTATACCACTGCTTAATATTATCCAGCATCTACACATCATCACTCAGGGCATTTTAAAAAATAATTCTGTTGTGTTTGCTCCATATTTCCTAGAAAATAGCAAGGGGGATCGTACACCAAGATAGCTTTTTATTGCTCCACCATATCAAACAGTTCCCAATATTATCAAAACATATGCAAGGAAATGCCACAAATGTAGCAATGTGTTCCCAAATCATTATGGCAACAGGACATGTTAGGAATAGATGTGTATTATCTTCACTGGAATGTCTACAAAGTACACAATATGTTGGCCCCTGCCAATTCCTCTTTTCTAGGTCCCCCCATATAAGATTCTTATTATGTCATACAAGAAAAATAAAAGCAATCATTTTGATAGGCATCTTGGCTTTCCAAAAATTGTAGAACCAACATACCTTAATAGACTGTGTCTCTTGCCTAGAAAGGGCATTATATGCATCCACCATGATTTCTCCTCCAGCGTTCATCTTCCCATTCCATGTAATCTGATCACCCTTTGCATCCCAACAAATACCAGTCATTTTCATAGTCTGCTTGACATGTTCCCATTCTTATGCCATCTGGTCCATTAGTGCTAGATCTCTAGCATTTTTCCATATTGGTATATTGACCATACCATTCTTGAATCACTTGATTCCAGAAAAAAATACCCCAATAGTTTAGTTTCTGTATCAGCTCCATAGAAAGCATATCATGTGTATCGATACCCATAATATGATCCAATCCCATAATAATATGTTTTCCCATTCCCAAACGCCAACACAAGCTTCTTAAGAATAAGTTCTTAATTTTACATAAATTATGCCAGATAGATGAACCTACAAGGACCCCAATATTACCACTGCGCATCCACACAGTAAAAGGTTTGTTCTTTAAGTATTTTTTCCTGACAATACATCCCCATATGTCAGTGCCGAATATTTCCCTCCATGGTGATTTCATCAGTGGAGCCCATCCAAATAGCTTCAGGTTTAATATACCCCAACCAACCATGCACTTTGGTAAGGTTACCAGCTCTAGTCTGGCGAGATGGTATTTGTGGGAGCGCGTCGTCCCCAACCAAATAAATTGTGCCATGAAATGATTCAGTTTATATATAATAGCCTTAGGGAGATGGTATAAATGAGCTCAATATACTCCCAATTGAGTAATAACAGCTTGTTTGAGTGTAATTCGTCCTCCTAGGGAGAGGCATCTAAATTCCAAACCTATAATCCTTTTATAGAATTTATCTGTTAGCCACATCCAATCCTGATTTCAATATCTACCAAGTTTGATATGAAATCCCAAATATTTTACACCACCTTCAAGAGAGACTGCTTCAATCCCAAACAGATTCTGTATCAATGCAATGTCATCCATGTTGCAGGAGCTATATAAAATGGAATATTTGAGTACATTCATAATGAGCCCCAATGCCCTCTCGAATATTTTAAAGATATGTGATAGTACATACCAGTCAACTCTCTTAATGAAACCCATGATCAATACGTCGTCCACAAAGAATCTGTGTGAGATTTTGATGTCCCTACCCAAGCTCAGTACCCCGAATTCTTCATTCTCAGCTGCCTTTTTTATCTTCAAGCTAAGGATTTCCATTGCCAATATGAACAGTAGTGGAGAGAGGGATCAGCCCCTCTTGAGCCCTCTCCTACCACCAAAGAATCTAGTTGGGTATCCATTAATGACAACAACAAATCAAACATTTGTGACACATGTCATTATCCATTATGTGCCTCTACACTGTATTCCTATTTTATGGAGGATCATCCTTAAATACCCCCAGTCAAGGCAATCATATGCCTTTTGAAGGTCCACTTTCATGATGGTTGTGTTTAATTTTTTCCCGTGTATAGAATGTATGCATTGTTGTGCGATTACCATTGGATAATGTATCTCCCAGACTTGTAAAAAACCATATTGTTCCAGAGAAATGTACTTCGATAATGTGTCCTTTATGTTATTGGAAATAATTTTTCATATAATCTTATAGATAATATTACATAAAGAAATGGGTCGATAATCTAATAAGAAAATTGATTTTTGCTTCTTCGAAATTAGAGCTATGTACGTAGAGTTTATATGTGGATGAGTATAACCTCCATCTCTTGATTCTTGCACTACATTTACTAGATCTCCCTTGAAGATGTCGAAGAAATGAGAGAATAATTCAACCATCCAGCCGTCTGAACCAAGACTCTTATCACACTTCATGGTTTTTAGTACCCCCCAAATTTCTTCCTCCGAAACCTCCTTGTACAAGTTGTTGTCTTCTTCCTCCTTGAACATATGTGAGTACTCCTCTATCCCCCAAATGTGGTCTTCTGCGTTCTCATGCTCCCTACGGCTGTAGGCCCTCTCGCAATGCAGAAATGCCTCTCTGCTAATCCCCTGTTGCGTCATATGTTTATTGCCCACTTCATCGATAATTTCCCATATAGAATTGATTTTCCTTCTATAGTTAGCAAATCTATAGAAGAATTTCATGTTTTGTCACCTTCCCGTATCCAAATAGCCTGCTCTTAAGGTGCCATGTCGCTTCCCTGTGCTGCAAGATATGCTTCCTCTTTTGTTACAGTGAGTGTATTTTATCTCCAACCACCCCAGATAGTTGTTGAGTTAACAGCTGAGGTCGAAGAGAAGACAGAGGCTCTGATATGTCAATCAATTCAATTTTTTGTAATGTGATTTGTTTGTGTTCCCATCTTTTAACCACCTTTTTTAGGGCACAGAGATTTTGTAGCATATGAATCATTTGGGAAGAGGAAGCTGATATGTTCCTTTTCCAGTGTTCCTTAACCATCTTGTCAAATTCAGGGTCCCCCAACCATCCCGATTGAACTTGAAAGGCATTCTCACACGAACATCCCCGCGGCGCTAGCCAAGAGTAATAGGTTGGTGATCTGATATGAAATTTTCAACAATGTCTGATTGGACAAAACCAAGTCTCTTGGCAACATGTTCCTAGAGCAAAAATCAATCGAGTATTTTGGCTACATAGCTATTTCCCGTTCTCCTGCTGTCCCAAGTTGGCCCGGACTTACAAGGACAAATATCAATGAATTTATAATCAATAATGATATATTTTATCTGAGAAAATACTGGGTCTACTTGTCCATTACCTCCCCATACCTCATCCACACCAGTTGTATAGTTCATATCCCCTGCCATGATCAGAGTGGTTAATTCAATTATCTAAGTATCCACCACCTTCTTCCAGAATAAGCCTTTATCCCTATATGGGGCATAAATGTTCAAAATGTGAATCTGGTTGGGAAAACGTCTAATATTACCTAGCAACAAAATATCATCAAAGCATGAATAGACCTTCATCTTGATCCATCAGGGATCCCATAACACAACAAGTCCCCAAGATAGGCTGTCCACATCAAAGGTCGCCATATACCAGTCTAGTAACAATTTCCTAAAATATTTTATTACCTGGATTGCTGAATGCATAGTGTCTTGCAAAAGAATAATTAAAGGGTGGATTGAAAAGAAAATCTATTTTAGGGCCATATAATTGTGGGATAGCCGCAATCCCCAGATGTTCATTGATAGGATGTAATTCATGGTAGATCAATTAAGGGTTTCTTTGCTCTAAGGGCCTGTGGAGAAGGTGAAGATGAAATGGGGACATCTGTCAAAGAATGAGAGTCAAAAGATTCAAAGGGGATATTCTGGGGTCATCCCTGGAAATGTCAATTGCCTTGGCTAATGACAGGGGATGTGGACCTAGACGTCTTGTGGAAGTTGGGCATGTGTAAGTCTAATGTCTTTCGCTACAAAAGAAACTCCAAGTCACTGTCGACCGAGTTGGTGGGCAATGCAACTGGTGAATTGGGAGAGATGGGTCAGTCAGTGCAAGGAGGAACCGTGATGGGAGTATGGTGATGTTTAGGGTAGAGGGGATATAGGTAATGTGGGATGTTGAAGGTATCACATAAGGTAGACTATGAGCTGGCAAAGTGGAGGTATGGAGAGACTCAAGTGAAATATAATGGGAATGTTATCCAACAGTAGCGGGGAACTCACCCCCATTTCCAAAGAGCCAGATTCCTCTGATGTTCAAGAGGAAGATTGGACTAGAACAGGCACAGACTCAGTGCAAATTAATGAAGGAGAATTCCGAGCAAGAGTAGTAGTAGTGATATGTGAAATACATGTGTGACACATAGCCATATCCGAAATAGGAGTCCTACCACAACCAACTATCCGGGAATATAGTATACTACCAGCTTTGACTTGTTCATCACCTCTCCTTCTTCTGTGGTACATGCGATTTCCATTCCTCTTATGCAGACATTGTGCCATAAGGTGTTCTGTGTGGCGGGATATAAGACACCAGAAAGGAATGGCCCAAAAGTCCAGTCGTTGTTGTAATTGTGTGTCCTCCCACATAATCTCAATATGATCCAAAAAACTACCACAGTAATGTTTCTCAATCAATGTCCAAGTAATTTTCTTTTCTTTGGCCCCCAAACACTATGAATCAATGTATACACATCGACCAATAGTATTACCAATATCCATCAAAACTTGTATAGTCCAAAATTCAATAGGTAATCATGTTAATTTACCCAGATAAGCTTGTTTTTGGGCATCTCCTTTAGGGGACTACACCCCATCTACCATGCATGTAATGCTAAGAAACTACACCCCTTTATCCATGGAATTTTTTAATTTTCTACAAATCATCTTCATAGAGGAAGTGGAAGTTGTACCAACCCCAATCAGTCTCACCACATTGGCATATACCCTAACAGTGATTTCCACTTTGAAGTTATCCAGTCCCACATCTCTCCCTCATTTGGATCAGATAAATACCATTTACCCACCAACGCCCTTGTCCTCAGACTGGAAACTCTATCAATAAGCACATCACAACCAAAACATAGCATAGGAGCCAGGGTGGTAATATCAATGGAACATTGTTTGTTCTTGCTACATCAATGACTAGCCTCCTGTTCTTGCGCTTATGCACTAGTTGATGCATGTTCTCCACCATGCCTCCCCAAAAGAGTCATTTCCGGGCACCATGAGTGCGGCTGCATTGGACCACAAACCCATTCAGATCCCATGCCTTGTGGATACTTAGTCTCAACCTTCAACCTGGCCCTGATGAAAGCTTCATGTGCTGATGTGTCTGATTCGAAAGGGTCCATCCAAAATGTGTGTTCAATAAGATGTCAAGTCTTACACAACTAGGATCATAAATAGCTATTAAGAACTGACATGTATGGTCATAAATAACAATAAAGGATCTTTAGGTAGTAAGGACACTTAAACCGATGAATCCAACAATAGATCCCAAAAGAGAATGTTTTGGGATTGCAACAGTGTCTAGAAAATCTATTGTATCATATATAAAATACCAGCAATACAAGAACTGAGGTATGACGGCGAACCATTGTACCCCCATAGAGTAAACCAAATAAGTAATGTTATATAAAAGAAAAGTATATAACACCTAGAGCTACACCACGTATTCAATTTGAAATCATGCCCAGGACAGATCTATCGATAGAAGAGTATTGTGATGCAGACCCAAGTCAAATCACTTAAATATTCCCCCAACCAATAGAAATTTTAACAAGTAAAAAACAATGGATTAGTCAGGCCGGTCTTTTGTGAAAGAAACCGCCTCTAAAACCATTGAAGCTACTGAGAGAGTAGGGAGAGAATGTTAACAGGTCCAAATGCAGTTGTGAAATTAGATTGAAGGTTGAAACATGTTCCAGTTACTCTAATCATGTTAAACCCAAACGTTCGTGGGCATCCAATTGTATATCAGCAATCTGTCATTAAAAAGATGTCATAAGCATTCCTTGCAACAATATAAACAACAACATCCCCACATAAACCATCATCTACTACATACACGGAAGCCAAACTCCTTGCAGGTTCTAGTGATAATGAAAGAGTCTATCCACCTATTACAGAGAGTATAGTAATTTTCAGGATTACCTTCCTCCTTTTGAATGTGAGGCTAGGTCAGAGAAAAGAGTTCATTCTAGTTTAGCATCAGTTCACCAATGTCTGACTAAAAGGTGGGTTTTAATGATGCAGTAAATAATGTAGGACACAATAAGAAAAATCATCAGAATCTGGGAAGATTCAGATAAAAAAGGGATATAATATGGTCCAGGTAGGTCCCTGACATATTAGCAATCCCAAAAAATCAGAGAATGTAGACCCTGTATCCACTAAGTCAAGAAAAAAACAAATAATAATAAGAAAAATATACCAAGAAATTTAGGGAGCTAGATTAATGCATCATATGTGATAATCAGGATTACATCCCCAACTAAACCATTCGTTGCCTCACATTCATATTCATATTCAATGGTGCAGTTGACTCCACTCTCCCCATCATCTTCCTTCCGTATGCGCCCTTTACACCCTTTTCCGTTATGATCCATGCATATATCAATAATTACCAAACAAGTTATAATAGTTAAGTATAAACTATATAAAAAGGTAAAGACTACCACATAAAAGTTGTACCAAGAGTCCATTAAAAAAAAAAAAAACGCAATGATTTTCTTCGATTTAAATTTATTTTCGTAATATCTATATCTATTTAGCTAAATGCAAGAAAGATAATGTAAATATATCCATAAAAATAAATTTGATGGTTTAATTATTATTTTTAAATTTGGTAAGAATAATTTTAATTTTGTAATTTTTTTTCTTTCATATATTCCTTTAATTTCTTTTCATAGATTAACTTTACATAAAATTTGGTAGAAATTTATTAGAATTTTAAATTTGAGTTCTAAGATGTATTAATTTAAATATTCAAAAATATATTTTAAATAATTATCCAAAATTATATGATCGTTATCCCACAAAAGAACTAAAATTTAAAAAACGTTCGACATCATAAAATATTAATTTTAGCTTTAAAAAATGTTACACATCATAAAATATTAACTTTATATCATTTGATTTAATTACTAAGATTATATTATTAATGATATATATGTTTATTATGCTTATAAATATATCTGTTTTGGAATGGAGATTCTGAAAATTTAATTTAATTATTAATACTTATTAGGTTGATGGCAAAGCATTAACCTCCATAGAATATTGTAGAGTATTCTTAGTAGTTATTCAATTTTTTCCAGTTTTAATATTCCTAGGATTTATTTCCAAAGTAGTCATGCAATTTTTTTTGTGTTTTAATTGAATTCATTAATTTAAAAAAAAATATTATAAGAACAAAGTGTCATATGAAATGAGTTATTCTTTTTAGACACACGGTATTGATAAGTCATGATATTGCAACAAACCCTATTTAGAGATCAAGGATTTTCTTATTATGAATCTCCATGGTCAATAATCTTGTTATGTGTTTTTTTAAATGTATATATGTATAAATTAACTTATATATTTTCATCATTAATAATAATTATTATTTCAAATTAATTTTTCTAATTTTAGCAACTTGAGATGTATGATGAAGTAAATGTTTTGATGCTTATTATGATTCATGACCATTCACATTTACCAACAATTTAATATTTTCTTTTATGTTTTTATCAGAGAGGAACCCAAACAATGTGACAAGTAGTTGTCGGGTCACAACCAGGGTATTTAAACTTTGGATCGCTCATTGCTTTGATCACCAATTAAGTTGCTGCTGGACACGCACCATTTAACATACATGACTAGAGTGGTACCTATAATTTTGTAGAAACATTTATAAATCTAAATTTATACTCAGAAATTCCTCTAGTTTAAGGAATCATTTTAAATTTTTTTTGCTAAAATTTGTTTACACCAATATAGATGTAATCATAATGTTGTATTATATTTTTTAAATATAAAAATATACTAATATGTTCAAATGTCAATAGGCGTCAAAATAATGTTATCATATATCTCACATTACTAAGATTAAAAATGATAAAAAATAACTAAATTATAACTTTATTTTATATAATTATTGTTATAATTAATTATAAAATGACTAGTGTAAATCCATCTTAACTCAGAGAACTATCCAAAGCCTAGAAAGATCAAAACTTATCAAGAGCCTAGAAAGATCAAAACGGTAGAAGTGCAAATGTTTCCTCAAGTTTTGCTCTCAAAAAGGGATTTTGCACCTAGAGGGTTTTGAGCTCTCTCATCCTTTGATAGATTTGGAGTTAAGTTGCATCTATGCTATTTTTAATATTTTTTCATTAAAAATTGAATTATTCAAATTCTAAGTCACAATCAATAATGCAAATTTAAATGTAAATTGTTTCATTTTAATATTTTTAATTAAAATTTTAATTATTCAAGATATGTGTCCTAATCAATGTGATTATGCACCATAATCATTAATGAAAATTTAAAAGTAAATTATTACTGCATCAAATCTATAAAAATTCAATAATTTTGATAAAAAGTTGTGTGAGGGATGCTTATGTTTAAAATGGGCCAACATCATTGTGATTGGAGGAAAAAGTTAAAAGCATTTATCACTCATTAGACAAATTTATTATTACATATGTTTCATTCTAATATTTTTCATTAAAATTTCAATTATTCACGTTGGCTCATTAAAAAGGCTTACCACTCATTCTAGTTTCCTCCTTTTGTTAAAGAATTGACAACTCTCATTTGTAATCATTCAATTCTCAATGTTCCTGATAATAGGTGTAGTGTCCACCTTAAATGTTGGACAAGAATAATTCTCCTTTACAATTTCATCCAAAAATCTCTCTCAATATGAATAATTGTGGAAATATACACTCTTTCATTAAATGAATCTAAACCACTACACCAAAGCCATTAAAAATTCAATAATTTTGATAAAATTTTATTGTAGAAATATTATTATTGAAAAATAATTACATCGCCGTGATTAAAGAAAAAATTAAAATAACTTACCACTAATTCTATTAACCAAATTCATTATTACAAATATTTTTTTAATACTTTTTTATTACAATTTAAACTATTCGAATTCTATTTATATTCCATCTTTAAAAACCAACATAAATACAATATAACCTAAAAAACAAATACAACATAGGATAATGCCATTAGATTTGACTGGAAAAATGTGTCCAACCCTAAAAATGTATCCAATTTAACTTTTATATATTAACATAACTCGATTATAATTGGCTACTAATCTTCATATTAACATATTAATAAAAATAGAAAACCCATTTAACAATTTTATAAAACAAAAATACCAAGAAGTCCCATAAAATATAAGACTTACACCCAGAACTGTCCAGTGGTTTTTGTTTAAAAAAGTTTCAAGTATCCTAATCGCTATATTTTTAAAATGCCTTTATCAGTTTCTTGGTCAATTAAAAATTAAAAATTTTATTTATCTTATTGATAAATAATTTTCAACTAAGAAATTTTTGTTTAGTAAAAGAAAAATTGGCTTTTGTCTATGTTTTAGAAAATTTCATTTCTAAAAAAAATCATAAGTAAACACTTAGTTCATAATATATTGCTAAAATTTAAAAAAATCACAAAATAATTAAATTGTAACTTTATTTTAAATTATTATAATGATGATGATGATGATTAATGCCCACTAATACCAATATAGTTTATAGGACCGTAAGAAAGAACTTAACTGAGATTATTTAAAATTTTATTTATGTGATGAAAAAGGAGGGAAAGAAGCATTTTGAGGTCACTATAGTTTTGCTAGCTAAATGAGTCAAGGAGGTTGGTATTGGGGAAAACGTATTGGAAATGAGAATGGATGTGAGTAATGATCGGACAATCCAAGAGAAAGTGATTTTCATTTTTGACTCTCTTAGTATCACCATATTCTTTGATCCCAAGGTATCTTGGGAATAAACCAACTTAGGTTTAACTCGGGATTTCATGAGAATAAGTTCTAATCCTTGCAATATTCCTTCTCTTCTTATTACTGATTAAAACAAAAAGGTAGTTTTGGTTACCAAGTGTGGGTTGATTACCTCATTATATTGTCTTAACTTTATTTTCCCCTCTAACTCCTTATCACTCCACAACTTATCCTTAAATTTGGAAGTAATGACGTTTTTAATATTATCCTTATTCTCCAACATGTTCCCCTCCTGTATCTACCAATGGTCCAACAAGGACTTGACATCTTTATGCCACCCTCACTTGAGCCCAAGGTGGTCTTAACTCTAGCTTTTAATATTATCCTTATTCTCCAACATGTTCTCCTCCTGTATCTAGCAATGGTCCAACAAGGACTTGACATCTTTATGCCACCCTCACTTGAGCCAAAGGTGGTCTTAACTAGAGTTAGAAGCAATTTTTGGGAGTCTCTTGGCTTCCACGTTGTACACCTTATTCTTATACATCAAATACCTAAACATAGCTATGCATTCAATGGGGGAATGGCTAGAGAATAAGGTCCATAAAAATCATTTCATGATAAAAATATACCTAGTGATACATTTCATGTCAAGATTTAAAAAAATCATAAAAATTAATTAAATTATAACTTCATAAACATATAACAAGATTTTTAACCATCGAGATTTACTTCCACTTTATTATGTAAATTCTTAACTTATAAATAAACATTATTACAATAAAATAAACCAATACATAACAGTTGATCAATATTACATAATCAGAAAATCATAATTCATTACACAATCAAAATAATTTATATAAATTCCATTTTAATTTATTTTAATAACAACTTTTATTTTAAATAGCTTCTTTTAACATGAATTCCAACATGGCTATTATTAAAAATATTTTCAATAAAATATTCTTTTAAGATTAAATTCTTATCATTGATCTATATACATCTATCATTTATTAAAAAAAAGACTTATTAGAAAATAAGAAAACTATCTAGCATAAAATATTAATAGTAATAAAAAAATTTGAAAAAAATAGTGAACGATAAGGATACCGATTCTTATCGTTTATTTAACTCTGCCTTTCTAATGAAAATGACCATATATTTTGTATCGGAGTTCCAACTGGAACATGGAACGGGGGCCCAATTAGTCCTTAAAAAGAAAGATGGTCCTCGGTGGACACTCAACTCAGCAGCCCACATGGACTCTCGATGGTTGCGGAAGGTACCCTCAATGATATAGTTTTTGAAATGATTTGGTTTATGTGCGTGGCATCTTTTATATATGAATTCTCTGAATTTAATCATCTGATTTTATTTATATGGACAGGAAGTTTTATGGTCAGAGTTACGGCAAGCTGCTTTCACAGATAATACAGAACCACTCCTGCTACAGTGAAAAACGTTGATATTTTTTTAAACAAAGAAATAGTGTTTGGAGTAGCTCTCAGGTATATATAATTTTTTAAGATTAGACGAAAAATCAGTTCCGTACTTCAATCGGCAACATTTTTTTCTAAGGTGTTTTCTCCTTCGACAATGAATAAAAGCATTCCGTGTCCAAATGCTATTATTGCAATCACGAAAAGGCACGTGATGGTGGAAGAAATGCGACCACAACCGTAGACTCTCTTTAATGTCTCCATCATCTCTTGTAGATCAGAATGTGATAAGAATATTCTCCGATTTTCCAAACAATTCCTTCTATCCAACAAAAGCATGTGTATCAATTGTACTATCTCCGCACACTCTTTTGCAAAGCATACATAGATCAAGACTTAGCAAACATTTGATACAATATTAAAAGGTAAAGACGTCCACATACATCAATCTTTTGCAAAACATACACCAATATGTGATAACAATTCAATATAGAATATATAAAGTTAAAGACTACCACATAAAAACTGTACTAATAGTCCATCCCAAAAAACAAAAATTCAATGATTTTCTTCCACTTACAGTGATTTTCTTAATATCTATATTTATTTAGCAAAATACGAGAAAGATAATGTAAATATATCTATAAAAAAATGATGGTTTGATTATTATTTTTAAATTTGATAAAAAATAATTTTTAATTAAAAAATATATTCTATTCTTTTTTAATTTCTGTTTTGACCTATTTTTTTATATTAATTTTACATAAAATATCGTAGAAATTTGTTAAAATTTGAAGTTGAATTATTTAACACATATTTATTTAAACATATAAAAATATATTCTACATAACCAAAATATCACTCAAAATTATATCATGAAATTCCAGCCAAAAAATAGAATTTTAAAAAGTTAAACACCATAAAATATAAACTTTATATCATTTAATTTAATTACTAAGATTATATATTACTCATAATATTACATGTCTATTTTCTCATTAGCACAACGGTTTGAGGATTGTCTATTTTCTCATTAGCACAACGGTTTGAGGATTGACCTCTTTAGCAAGGCCACCCAAGATCAAACCCATGGACATGCTAGGGGGAGGAGACATGTGAGGGTGTGGCCTAGAGTTATATGCCCCTGGGTCAGGGTTTCTCAAGCCACAGGGCAAGCCTATAAGAACGCAAACAACTTGACAATAAAAAATAATAATATTATATGTTATTTTGGAATAGGGCTTCCAAAGTTTTAATTTAATTATTAATAACTATTAAGTTGATGGTAAGCATTTAACCTCCATAGAATATTTGGAATATTTTTAGTAGTATACACAAATCAAAGGCTAAGATTTATTTCCAAAGTAATTATGCAATTTTTTTGTTTTAATTGATTTCATTAATTTAAAAAAAATTATAAGAACAATTTCCATTTGAAATGATTTTTCTTTTTTAGATATGTGGTATTAATAACTCATGATATGGTAACAAAGTATATTTAGAGATTAAGAATTTCCTTGATAAGGTGGGGTGAATCTCCATGGTCAATAATCTTGTTATATGATTTTTTAAATGGATATATGTTTAAATTAACTGGTATATGTTCATCATTAATAATTATTATTATTTGAAATTATATTTTTTTATTTTTAGAAACTTGAGATGTATGATGAAGTAAGTGTTTTGATTCTTATTATGAATGATGACCATCCACATTTACCAACCATTTAACATTTTATTTTATTTTTTTTAACTCAGAAGAACCCAACAACCCACTACTATCATCCTCTCTATAAACTTGGTCACAACCAAGGGGAATTATATCATTACTTCAATCACCAATTGATTTGTCGAGACACCAACCATTTACCTTATATGACTACGGTAGTACTTATAATTTTGTAGAAACATTTATAGATCTAAATTTATATTTAGAAATTCCTTTAGTTTAAGGAATCATTTTATTTTTTTTGGGGTAAAATTTGCTTGCACCATTATAGATGTAATCATAATGTTGTATTATAAATTATAACTCTTGAATTTCAATAGGCATCAAAACAATGTTATCGTACATCTCATATTACTAAGATTTAAAATCATAAAAATTAACTAAATTATAACTTTATTTTATATAATTAATTATAAAACTATGAATCTCTTAGAGCGATCAAAACTCTAGAGGTGCAAACATTTCCTCAATTTTTTCTCTCAGAAAAGAAGTTTTCACCTGAAGAGATTTGATCCCTCTCAGCCTATAGATCCATAGTGAAGTTGCATCTAGGTTATTTTTAATAGTTTTTATTAAAACTACAATTATTCAAATTCTACGTCACAATCATTATTGATAATTTAAATGTAAATTGTTTCCCAATCCAAACCACTGCACCATATAAGTTCAATGAATTTGATAAAAAATTATGCTAGGGACAATGAATTTGATAAAAAATTATGCTAGTGATGTTTGCTTTGATACTCGACAGACATTTTTATGGTTGGAGGGGAAAGTTAAAGGACTTACTACACATTCTATTAACCAAATTTATTATTGCAAATGTCTCATTTTAATATTTTCTTAGTAAAATTTGAATTATTCAAATTCTAAGTCATAATCAATAATCAGAATTTAAATGTAAATTATTTGTGGATCCAAATACAAATTCTATAATTTCTAAGAAAATTTGTGGTAGTGATGCTCATGATGAAATCCATTGTGGTTCGAGGGAAAAGTTAAAAATAATTACCATACATTTTACTTGCCAAATTTGGTATAACAAATGTTTCTGATGTTTCTGCATATAACATGCATGTCGTATACACGTCCTAGGAATTTGAATGTTCCTCCCTAGTAAAACCTTCTTAAACCAAAGTTTTAACTAGTGGAATTATAACATCTAATGAAAACCCACTTTATGAAAGTTCAGTTCCTTGAGCGGAAATATTTCATCTAACTATCTAAAGTTTAGACTTTAATAAACCTTTGAGCGCAACCTTTTACAACCCTTCATAATCTTTGCTTATTTCTTATTAACCACGCATATTAACCTTACCCTTTTAACTCTGGTTTCACTTTAACCCAACATTAAGCATAATATCTTAATTCTGCTCATTTCTATTATAACTCTTGTATAACAGAAATATTTCATAAGCCATGTTAAACCTTACCTTTCTGCCATTCTACAAACCTTTGCACGTATATCGATGCTCAGCCTGCGCTTCAAATCTCCGTTGTCGATCTCATTCCTTAATCTAACGGTTATTGTGTCACCCTATCGTCAACTAGCCCGAACAATCTCCGCCGTTTATCTGTGTCATCAGATCCAACGACGAGCGTGCAATCTCATGTAGAGACTTGAACGAACGATAACAGGTTGAGGTCGAGTGAGAAAAGTCGTTTTCTCTCTCCATCGTGTGCTACGTGTCAACCGCTAAGGTTGATCGCACGGATTTTCCAAATACCATCTATGACCTTTTGAACGCGCGAGATACCACTTACCCCTTGTGAATACTACCCCGCGTTTATTAACACGTGGCTTCATCCGATCTCTTCATTTCTTGACTTTATTTTTCCCGACCTAATATTAGTCGTCTATCTCCCTCACTCTCGTTCATTGATCTAACTAATCCAGCGACTGTACTTTGCTGCTATGTTCTTTTGTTTATCACCGTGTAATAGTCTTCTCGCTTCTCTGCCTGTGTATTATTCTCACCTTATGGTCTTCAATTGTTTTGATCCCAACATTCACTTTGTTACCTCATTTCTTCATGCCTTTACGCTTCCTTCGTAAATCCTTAGGTTTTAGGAAACTTTACAGCCCTCCCTTCGTTGTAACCATTAAGGATTTTCTCCAATACTATTTTTGTACAAACCATAACACTCCTGTCTGCACTTCATTTCTCTAGGATTTTTTTCAAATTACTTGCACACTTATGTTATGAAAATACTCTCACTCACACACAATTTATCATTCAATTACTCAATCCACACTTGCACAATTTAGAATTAAATCTATGTGTATATATAAATAAATAATTACATAATGAGTATCTCTCTCTCTCTGTGGCTTGATTTTCTAATCAATGGCCTTTTCCTTTCCTGTCTGTAGGCTTACAATCAAATCCTATCTAACTCTCAAACTAACTCACTTACTAACTCCTAGCTAGCTAACCCTCTTCTATGCCTTTTAGGCTTACATTTATACAAAAGATTTTGTAACTCAATTCCTTGTTCAGATCCTTAATCTGCTCATTAAGTCTTAAAATCTCTCAATGATCCCTTGAGGATCTCAACAACTTAACTAAATCCTAAGGATTCTCTTTAATCCCCAAAATCATGAAACCAGTTCCTAATCTAGATTTACAATATTTCAAAATCTCTCAATCCTCACTAATCACTCATCATCACTCATGTTCTCCCACATTCAAAAACATTTACAAATATGCCTCACAATAGTTAATTAATCCCTATTCTAGTTTCTCTCATTCAAATCACTCAAAACATTAATAATTACATTAATTTAATAATCAGGAAACCGACTTCCTTGAAACACAAGACCCCCTATGTCTACTAAAATACACTGATATTTCTGACCTGAATGCTCCTGCATTAGTTTCATTTTAATATTTTAATAAAAAATTGAATTATTCAAATGTTATTTCATAATGACTCCCTATGTCTACTAAAATACACTGATATTTCTGACCTGAATGCTCCTGCATTAGTTTCATTTTAATATTTTAATAAAAAATTGAATTATTCAAATGCTATTTCATAATGACTGTGATTATGCACCATAATCATTGATAAAAATTTAAGCGTAAATTATTTTCTCATCAAACCACTATATCAAAGCCTTACAAATTCAATAATTTTGATAAAAAAAAATGTGGGAGGGTCTCACCCAAATCATTCAATTCTAAAAGTCCCTGATGATTGGTACAGGGTCCACCCGAAATGTTGGATAAGATTAAACATCTTCCATTCTATTTCATTCAAAAATTTCTTCCAATCTGAATAACTGTGGTGATATACTCTCTCATTAAATGTAAATCGTTTTCCCATCTAAACCATTTCACCAAAGGCATACAAATTCAATAATTTGATAAAATTTTGTGTTATGGATGCTACTATTGAAATTGGATTCACATCACTGTGATTGAAGGGAAAAGTGAAAACAACTTACCACACATTATTAGCCAATTTATTATTACAAATGTTTTATTTTAATATTGTTTTATTAAAATTTGAGCTATTCAAAATTTATTTATATTCCATCTTAAAAAACAAACATGAATACAATATAATCTAAAAGTGTTAATATTCTTAAGAAGTGTTGAGTCAATTCTCAATACATCAACAATGCATTAAGGCTTGACTAAAAAAACAAACCCAAGAATCTCTTAGCACCAAGTTAATTATCCTACTCAAATTTTATATAGAATGACTTAGGGTTTTCCTTAACTTTGTAATTTGTCCTCAATTATTAAGAGCTCTAATTGATTTGACAATTAAAAACCATTGGCACTCTTCTATAAGAAAAGTATGTAATTTGATCTGAACTTCCAACTTCAAAGATCAATTCGACAATATATCAATTAGTATTTTTTACAAATTTAACACAATCAAACACTATAAATTCAATAAGAAAATAAATAGTCTCACTAGAGCAACTCAATTGGTGATCAAAATAATGTGAAATTTGTCAAAAATGAGAAATACAAAGTTCAAATCCCCTAGTCACAATTGGTTTATGGAAACTAAAACATGCCACAAACTAATAGTTAAATATCAATTTTTATATATATTATTTTAATTTGATTGGGTTAGCATAACATTACATTAAATAATGCATTGCATTACATGACCTTTTGCAATATCACTTGTATATTAATTTGCTGAGTGTTTTTTTTGCTGCAATTAATGTATAAATTAAATTTATGCATTTAAAAAAATATGTAATGAAATTAATGTAAGTAAACATTGTTGCACCACCGTAACTTATTAATATTATATGTCTCCTGTTTGGGGCGTACGTACGAAGGTCCTTGCCTCCCATTAGAACACAGCGAAAAATCCCTGCCAGTTATTCCACGGTCTTCATCCTTATCGACTTAAAAGCGTTCGATAAGGACGTCTCCTGAATGGGTTGAACTAGTGATCAACTAATAGCTAAAATCTACGTGCGTGTGTTTATTGTTTCTTAACTTTCGCATGAATTCGAACGTGGCAATTTCAACTAATTACAACTGCAATTTTAATGTGAGAAGTTAACGGGTTTGTGGCGTCGCAGAATCGACATAGTTAAAAATGTCATCGATCTATCAAATTCACATATATATATAATGACAAAAAAAATATGTGACGGATCTATCGCATTCACAAATATATTATACCTTGAAGATTAGTCTGCCTCATAACTTAAAAATGTCATGAATCTATCTACTTCACAGATATATATTATTAGAAAAATGGGACGGATCTATCCAATTCACAAATACATTACAGAATACAATTGGTGCTGCCCAGCATTCCGTGTCAGCAACAATAACTATTTCAGTCATATGTTACAAAGGGTGGCTGCAGAACAAACCCTAATATAATTAGTCTCCATTCAAAACTGGCCGAAACTCTCCACGTTCCCAATTATTTTCGTCTTCAACTTTCCATGCTTCCCCACACTGCTGTGGTGAGAGTTGCGTGGAGAATGATCCTCGTGGCTGTGTGCTTTGACTAAAGTTTAAACGATAATGACTTGCACAAAAAGATTTTCTCTTCATCTGAGAATGAATGAGTTTCCTATATAAATATCTCGATTTCGATCCAGTCTAGTCACAAGTTCTGTTTGCTATACGTCTGGTTCTGCTTGCCAATAGGGTTCTTGAATTCTCTTCTCTGCTCTATTGATCCATTTCGACGTGATCAAGGAGTTGATGATTGTAGCTCTCTAGTATTCTCTCCTCTGTTCTACTTTCTTTATTATCATTACTCGTTGATAATATAAAAGAAGAGGTTGTTGAATCGGAAGCGGTGAATCAGAAAGAGGGAATGGAGAATCAGGGGAAATGCGCAGCGAATTACGTGCCTCTCTCACCGTTGAGCTTTCTTCCGAGAGCGGCAACGGTGTATGCAAATCGGACGTCCATAATCTACGATCAAGGTGGTGTTCGCTTTACATGGGCTGACACCTTGCAACGTTGCACACGTGTGGCGTCGTCTCTTGTCAATCGTTTCAAAATACGGAAAGGCGAGGTGGTCTCTGTTCTGGCACCCAATGTTCCTGCTCTTTACGAGTCGCATTTCGCCGTCCCCATGGCCGGAGCCATTCTCAACACAATAAACACTCGCCTCGACGCTCGCAACGTTGCCACCATTCTCGCTCACTCCCAAGCGAAGCTTTTGCTGGTGGACTACCAACTCCTTTCTCTCGCGAAGGACGCCCTCTCTCTCCTTGAATCGCCTCTCGACACTCCTCGTCTCATCCTCATACATGATCACGACCACGGCCTTGCTGACGGTAATGTTGCTGGGCTATGTAATCACGTTGGTGTGGTAATCAGCAGCACTTACGAGGATTTGGTTCGAGGTGGAGATCCACGATTCAATCCTGTAAAGGCTGTAGACGAATGGGAATCAATAGCGCTCAATTATACATCGGGAACGACATCAGCACCGAAAGGAGTGTTGTACAGCCACAGAGGAGCATACCTGAGCAGCATGTCTATGCTACTGCTGTGGGAAATGGGGAGAGAGCCAGTTTACCTGTGGACGCTTCCCATGTTCCACTGCAATGGTTGGACGTTCACATGGGCAATCGCAGCACGAGGCGGAACCAACGTCTGCATTCGCAATACCTCCGCAGATGAGATATACGGAGCCATAAATCATCATCGCGTCACTCATTTGTGCTGTGCGCCTATTGTCTTCAACATCCTCCTCGACCACCCAAATCCGCAGCCCCTGCACGGAAAAGTTCAGGTTCTTACCGGAGGGGCGCCTCCTGCTCCCTCAATTCTAACTAAAGTGGAAGACATGGGCTTCCTCGTAACACATGCGTACGGCCTCACCGAAGCCACCGGGCCTGCTCTCGCCTGCGAGTGGAAGAGCGAATGGGACGATGCTCAACTAACCCCAGCCCAACGAGGTGTGCTCAAAGGGCGGCAAGGAGTGGGTGTGTTGAGCCTCGACCAGGTCGACGTGAAGAACCCAGTGACTATGTCCAGCGTGCCAAGGGATGGAGAGAGTATGGGCGAGATAATGTTGAGAGGCAGCAGCATCATGAAGGGGTATCTCCACGATCCCAAGAGCACCGCCGAGGCGTTTGCTGGTGGGTGGTTCCACACTGGCGACGTTGGCGTTGTCCATCCGGACGGGTATGTGGAGATAAAGGACCGTTCAAAGGACGTCATAATCTCCGGTGGAGAAAACATCAGCAGTGTGGAAGTCGAATCCGTTCTGTACACCCACCCTGATGTTTCCGAGGCGGCCGTGGTTGCCATGCCCCACCCCCGGTGGGGCGAGACGCCCTGCGCCTTTATAAAGACGAAGGACAACGATGGAACCATCATAAAAGAGGAAGAGATTGTGTCGTTCTGCAGAGAGAAGCTGCCGCATTACATGGTTCCCAAAGTTGTCGTTTTCACGGATCTGCCCAAGACTGGCACCGGCAAAATACAGAAGAACCTGCTGAGAGAGAGGGCCAAACACCTCCCGCGCCTCCCAACTTCAACAGCGGCACCGCCTACCCGAACTCTCCTGAAGAAAGCAACACCATCGAAACAACAAAATCGAGCACAGCATGACAATGATGTGCACGGGCAGTTCAGCATCGCCTTATCCCGTCTTTAGTTAGAGAAACCTCCCGTCTTTAGTTAGAGAAATCTCAGCAGGCCCTGCTATCTTAGTATCGGTAAACAGTATTTCGCTCAGATGCCTACGTATTTTAAATTGGAAAAAATCAGGTAAATAGTTTGCCACTTAATTCCTTCACTTAAAGGGGTAGTTAAACAATTAAGGTATTGCACACTCATCATTTCAATTTCCAGTTTTATACCATTTTAATAAATATTATTTCTTTTTGACACAAATTTGAAGATTGTACAGTTTTATACATGACTTAATTGATTTAAATTATGCATTTTAATTTAAAAAAATACAATTACAACAAAAACATAGTAAACACTTTAATTTCTATTCCAACAAAAATTTAATGAAAGAGGTAGTTAAATAAGTAAGGTAATTGCACACTCATAATTTCAATTTAGAATATTGTACAGTTTTATTAAATATCTTTGAGATAAATTTAAATTTTTTATAGTTTTACACAGGACCTACTTAACAATCTAGGAAATAAATTATTACTTTTAAATATAATGTAATAAGTTTCACAAGATGGAATTCTATAAGAATGAACTAATCTTGATTTGAAAATATTATATATATATATATATTATTAAAATTAAAATTCCCCTTAATTACATCATTTTAGCCTATAGTTTCATTTTAATGAAATTTTAACATGACTTTTCATTTATCGCTTTCTCTTAACCGTGCCCCAAAATTTAATTAATACAAATCATTGAAACTCATTGCATACAACAATATATTCAATTTTTTATTAGATAAAAGATGTACTTATAAACATTGAAAACAAATTGTCTCTCAAAATATAATCTTCAAGATATATTTAGTAATGCCTGGAGGGACATTATCAAGAATTAATAAGTTGTCAAAAGTTGTGATACCTAAAATTTAATAAAATAGATGTGCAATATCAATTATTTAGCAAACTATTAATAAGGTTGTCTCACTTCTTCATCACCAACTAATTACTAATAGACAATTACTTACACATATAAATATAACACAAAAACTATAACAAAACAATTGTAACATTCACAAACATTACCATCCAAATACAAACGCATAAACACACAAATGACACATTTGCATGATTACATCAACAAGGTAACATGAAAGCACAAATGATTTTCACATAATAAGTATAGTTGAAATTTTTTACACTGAATTTCAAGTGACATGTAACACATCTCACAAAATGCTACATGGTGTGATGACATCATGATGACATCAACATACAAGTGACCATGACCCCTAAGGATCAAGTCACATGGAGTAATAGGTTAGGCAGAAAGGATCATAGCATATGAGTAAAGGGATAAGGTCATATGAAGGTTAGTCATATGGTTTAAATATTTGGGTTTGTTAGCATGAATGTCGGCCCCAAGTCGGATCACATGTGTCCCAATTCCACATGAATATATATATATAAAATAATGGTGGATTCTAATTGCAACACTCATGACATAAAACATTTGGTTCTATGATTGGCGCGGTTATTTCATGGTCCTTGTTGGTGAATGATCTTGATTTCGACCCTTATGGAAGGTTTCAATTGTCAAACATATTTCACAATGCTCCATGACTCCTCATTTACGGAATTCTCCATTAGTATCATTTCCAATTCCAAAATGTGAGAAGGCACATTGATTTGGAACTTCGTTTGGTCTACAGTGATAGAGCCAAATTGTGTTTTATTCGTCATATGGTCACGCCATGGTTTTAATGCATATCGTTGGTAAATTGGTGGTACCATATTGTTTCAGTTTTGTTGTGGTTACGTCGAGGTTTCGATACATACTATTGAAAGGTTGGTTTCGATGACCCATTTTCTTGGTTTATCTGGTCAACGTGCAAATATGGAACAATTGATTTGTTGAACTTAAAAACAAACACAAGTAGTGGAGTTCGCATGCCACGTGTTTTGTATTAAGGAGGTAGAGGTTTGGGTTTTGATATATATAAAAAATGTTTTTTGTTTTTTGTTTTTTGTTTTTGTTTTGTTTTTTTTAATTGGTGCATCATTTTGTATATTCTGTTGATCCTTTAAAATAACAGTATGTCAAGCTATTAAAGACACATTTTGTAGAATGTGTTTAAAATTTTTATTCATTCAAAATTTAATTTTTATATGGTTTTGGAATGATTTTGAACTGAAATTAAATTCTAAGAATGGAGAAATGATGACAATTTTATTGTGATATCTCTAATTGGTCGGAAAGATTATGAATATATATTTTGGATGCTTAGAGGCTATATTTATCATGTTTTGATGTTCTACATGTGTATGAGCAAGTTTCTGGGCTTATGAGAAGGTTGTGCATTCTTAACAAAATTAGTATCTCGGAAAGGTGCCATGGTACCAAATTGATGAGCATGTTGTTTTGATAAATAGGTTGATGAGAACTTAACAAATAGATTTTTATGGTAAGAAGGTTATCAAAAATGGATGATAGCATTGTGAAAATAGTAGCATAATCAATTTTTGAAGACCTATATTGCTTGTGGTGCATGTGGATATAGTTTGAAATATTGTGCAAAGTTGTCCACACCTGGTTGAAGAATGAGGTGGGTTCCTCAATTAGGTTGAAGCCTACAATACTTCAAATCATTCAATTTTTCAAATGTGCCTCAATCAGTTTGTAGCCTATTGCAAGTGGGTGTTTTCATATTTTGGGAGCTAGTGCCTCTACCGAGTTAGTTCTTACAAATTTGCTTTTTGGGATTAGTGCCACTGGCAGTTCGATGCCTACAAATCTAGGTTAGGAAAAATGAATAAAAGGGAACAACTTTGTCAAAATGTAGAAGATGAAGTTATGCTTTTGAAAAAATAATTTGAACAATTCAAACAAAACTTAAATATTCTCAAAGGATATGAGTCTTTGGGTCATATTATCATAAGTAAAATATCTCCTCTCATCAAAACATGCCTTGGCCACCAGGAACGTTGTGAAGATAATTGGATTTCAAAAACATCAAAAGAAGATCATTCCAAAAATCATGATGAGACAATCATTGGGTCTAGGAGAAACTCATCTGAAGATTCTAAGAAAGTGATGAATCATCCCAAGGATTTCCATTTCAATATTTCTGATGATTCTCAAAATGATATTGGGAATTAAACAAGGTAAGGAGAGTAACCAGGATGAAAGTATGAAGCTCCTCATGATAGAGAATTTTCTCAAAGTATCCACAAGAAGCAATGGAACAAGAGTAAAAAAATTAACAAAGGGACGAATACCTTCCAGGGAACAACTTCAGAGGATATGTCACATTAATACAAGCTTATTCCACTAGGTATCAAAACAAGTTCTTTGGTCATTTATTGTCATGTGTAAAATTTCAACTTCTAATAATATGAGGTATAAAGGATATGATCAGATATGTGGGTCAAAATACAATATCATATGGGTCATTTTCACCAATATTCAATCCTAATGTAAACTGTTACATGTCCATAATGAAGAGCACATTACACTTGAGTAGAAGATCAATTTGAGATGGCACAAGGGTAAGGCACTCTCTGTTAGTAATGGATAATGAAATAGTAAGAAACATCGTTAGATGTGATCCCTCATATATAGTCCATTCGTTAAGGCTTCTTCAAGAATATAATTGTTTGAAGTGAAACTTGAAGAAGAAATATTATGTAGGCGAAGAAATCATTAATAAAAGAAGATCAAGGGAACCTCTCTGTTAGAATGTATGATGGCAACAACATCATAAAGAGTATGTAGATAACGTATGCATAGGAAAATAAAGTGCACCATCAAAAATATGTTCACAATCAAAGCATGCAATCAAAGAAGCAGTTGAAAATAACTTAATAATAATTGAAAGAAGAAATAATGCAATTAATGGATAGATATTGGGACACTTGTAACATGTGTAGGAGAGATCGATGAACACAGTTGGAAGTATTTGTGTGGAAAATAAATTATCAGAAACGGGAGATTCTCATAACAAGACACATGGTCTCAAGGGGAGATTCCATTTAGATAATGATTAAGTTCCCTGGGAAAGTTTAGGAATAGTTATGGAGCATTGGTAAGCAACCATGTCCCTTTTCCATTGATGTCAAAGGGGGGGAGATGGCAAAAATTGACAAGAAGACATTGAAGCAGTAGGAGGATTTCAAAAACAAAGGAGTGAAAGGAGAGAAAGTTAGATCAAGAAGTAAGAATATTCACAACAATTTAGGGGAGTTCCAAGCAATATGTTAGGGGTAGTTTGATCCATTACCATCAATGAATATCAATGCATCAGAAGCTCCTTGAGTGGTAGGGCATTTGAATAGGGTCAATATAGAGCCAGATATGTGATAGTGTTATTTCCATCAATGACAAAGAGGGGTATTGTTGGACATATTATTTTCATTGATCACAATCAGTGTCATTGATGTCAAGGGATATTTCTAAGGAAGCAACAATTTAATTCATGAATCCAAGGTAGCAGTATGCTAGTTTGATCCCTTGCATGCCTTCTTCACGTGAAGCCAAAATTATATGAAGTTTATTGATTTATGGTCAAATTTATGATGACCAAATGAATCTATGGGTGGTACGGTTATATATTCATCTCTGAGGTCTTTCCAAAAAATTATCACACTTGGAAAAATTCCTCCAGGATCATAAGTTATGATCATTTGAAGTTAGCAGGTGCAGTGAGGACAAAAAACACCAAATTTATTTGAAAATAACCAAATTTTTTAAACTCCATGCATGCTTCAAAATGAATTTGTATTTCCCTAAATTAGCAATGGTGGATTCTCAACTAAAATGATGTTTAACAGTTTAAACATCGTACATATTTTGGAAAAGATAAATGTTTTGTTTCAGTCGAGGAAGATCTACAACAGATGTCGATTAAACTTGTGTGCTATCTAATTGTGTGAAAGGTCATGCATCTTATGATATATATGCTCATTGAAAAATTCATAAATGGCGGATTTGATGATAACATGCTTAGAATTTAACACCGTGAGTCATTGGTCCATTCATTCATTGACATGTGGTAGAAGGAGATTAGACATTGGACATATAGTGATGGTATGGATCCCATGACATGGTTGTTGTTATTGACACATGGTGGCTTGCGATTGGAAAGGAATGATGAAATGGTAGGCTACCATGACGTGGTAGCTTGCGAATGGTCAAAGGTTGAAGATGTGGAAGTATAATGATATGTGGTGATTTGTGCATGGCCTAAAGTGATGACATGGCAGGGGAGTATGACATGGATGCAAGGTGATGATGTGGCATTTCCACATGTCATATTCACCGAGAATAATTAGGTGGTTGATCTAGGTGTGAGTATAGAGACACATGATAGCTTGTGACATGCCCAAAAAATATGATGTGGTAGTAAAGGATGACATGGAATGATGTGGGATGACACATAAATATCATGATGTGAGTAGGGTGATGTGGTAGTATAGATGACTTCCATATGGTAGATGCATTTGGCACTTTTTGAGTGACCAATAAGATCTATTTTAAGTGACACATGGCACCTCTCACGGGCTACCACATGGAATGATGACATCATATTGATGTCAACACGCTAGTGACCATGATCCCTAAGCATTGGGTCACATGGAACAAGGGGACAAGCACAAAGGACCATAACATATGAGGAAAGGAACAAGGTCATACGAAAGGTGATCATATTGTTTAAATCTTTGGTTTACTGGCATGAATGTCGACCCCAAGTCAACTCACATGTGTCCCAAGTCCACATGAATGAATATATATATACATGAATGTGGATCCAATTATAAAACACACAACACTCGTGACATAAAATGTTTGGTTTTTTTATTGGTGTGGTTAGTTAATGGTTCTTGTTGGCGAACGATCTTTGCTTCAACCCTTGCATAAGGTTTTACCTATAAAACATTTTTCACAATGCTCCATGACTCCTCATTTGTGGAATTCTTGATGGGTCTCATTTCCAATTCCAAAATGTGACGAGGCACATTGATCTAGCACTTGTTTTGATCTATATTCATAGATATGAAATATGTTTTATTTATTGTGTGTTCACATAGTTATTTTTATACATATCATTGGTAAATTGGTGTTACTATATTGGTTTGGTTTTGATATGGTTATTCCAAGATTTTAACACATATATTGGTGGTTTATTTGTGGTGACCCCTTTTCGTAGTTTATTCCATTCTCATGGAAATATGGAACAATTGATGTATTAATATAAACAAGGAACAAAAGTGGTAGAGGTGGCATGCCATGTAGTTTGTAGGTGAGCGGTCGGTAGATTGAGTTCTGATATATACGTCAAATTTAAAATTTTATTGGCACCTTGGTTTGTACATTCTATCAAAACCTTAATGGCCCTTTTTATGGAATGCACCAAAAAAATGTTATTATGTCAAGCATTTAATCTTTATATGATTTTTTATGGTTTTTGGAATGATTTTGAAGCAAAATTAATTTCTGAAAAAGGGAAAAGATCAAAAGTTTATTCTGATCCCTCTAAGGGGTGTGAAGAACTATGAAGATATATTTTGGATGCTTCCAGGCTATATTTCACATTTTTTTTATGTTTCAAGGTTTATAAGAAGGTTGTGCATTCATAAAAAAATCAAGATCTAGGAAACGTGTCATGGTACCAAATTGATAAAGAGGTCGTTGTGATAAATAGGTTGATGACAAATGGATGATAGCATTGTGACAATAGTATCATGACTATTTTTTGAAAACCTATATTATTTGTGGTGCATATGGATAAAATCTAAAATATTGTGAAAGATGGTCCACACAAGATTTGAAAGGGAGGTGAGTGCCTCCACTAAGGATGGTGTATCAATTAGGTTGAAGCTTACATCAAGTTGAAGTTTGCACATTTTTTAGATCTATGCCTCAATCAGGTTGTAGCCTATTACAAGTGAGCGCTTCCACATTTGTAAGCATGTTGGTGTTTGTAAATTTGCTTTTTGGGTTTGGTACCTATAGCAAGTTAGTTCTTACAAATTTGTGTAATCAATCAAACTGAAGAAGAAAAAAATACTTTGTGGTTTTCTCCCACAAGGGTTTCCACATAAAAGATGGTGTTATCATGTGTAGATGTGATGATGATTTCTTCATGCACAATTCCATTAATTGTTATGATGCACATTATTTTATGATGCATTGCTACGTAGTCAATTGTTGATGAAATGTTTTGAATTGATGAAGTTTCCATTACACTGATTCACCCCCCCGTCCCCCTCCTCTTAGTGTGATCTTCAGTCTAACAACATTAACATTGATTATGAACTAATCATTAGGATTTACACAACAAATTATGACTTAGGTCATTTTTTCAACTCTAGTAGTTGTAAATATCTACTCACATCAAAATACTTTATATTTTTTTTTATTATAATTACTCTATTTTCGATTGAGTCCTATTTGTAGCATTTGATTTATAGCCTTATTTATTTATGAACACGTTTTCATTTGATGTTTATGATTTAGCATCATATTGCATGTGTAACTACATTTTTGTTACAACAATGAAGATCATCTTAACAACTTGGACAATTAATATTAGATTCCTATGTGATTTAATTTTTTGCAAATGTGACATTTACTTTCCTAGAAGCGTTCCCTTTACATTCCTACTAGTGTGGATTGGATTGCAAGTAGATTTCTCCTAGTGACTTATCAAAACATCAAAACATATTGTCCTATGACACTCATTTATATTACTACAACTTCATATTTCAATAGAACATATTATCCATGATAGTTCACAAGTTCCATATGAACCTCATATTTCCATTTAAATGCACACTATTTTTCTTGCCTTTCTACGCAATTGGAAAGGTAATTAAAATACACATAACTAGCATTGGATATATCTTTAACCATGGGCTCAAAAACCTTATGATGAGGTTGAGGTTAACTAAATAGAAAACAACCATATTGATGTCCTTCTTAACAAAACCCATTTGTTTTCTAATTTATTTGGATATGTGCCACTATGTTACTTAATGAGCATATTATTGGAACCTACCACATTTCTATAGAAAATGAAATCTAGTAATATCATTGATAAAAAACAATTGCAATATATTCATTCATTAAAATAGGGAATAATGTGGTCATAAACAACATATTACATCATCAACTTATGGCAATGTGTTCCTTACAAAAACATGGGTAATGTACCAAAAGGAATGATAAGTTAATGGTAATAGAGTATGTAGTAAAAAATGATGTAACTGAGAGTAGAAGATGTGTCAAATATTGAGCCCAGTAAGAGTTATGGTGACAATTTTTTGCATTAGTTTAGTTGGAGATCAATTTTCTTCGAAATTTTTAGTTAAATCTTCCTAAAGAATGGATAGGTAGATGTGTGAGGATGTGCTACAAAGTTACAAATTAAATCATCCTCGGTATCTTCATTAAAGGCAAATTCTTGGTAAACAGTTAAAATAGGTTGCATGGCCCCTCATCATTTTATTTAATCCAAGGGGGGTCTTCCTAATTAGGGGATGATTTAATAAGAGGTTAGAAGGTAAGAATTTAGTGTAGCTCCCATAGTAAATAATAATATTCCCTAATTTACAACTAATATATACATCATTCACGGCCAATAATGGTCAACTAAAGATCAATTAATATCCTCCTAGATTGGATTTGGATTGTAAGAACATAAAATCAACTAGTATTCCCATTATTATATAGAAACAAGTGTATCATCAAGCATTCCCTTTAGCTTTACCATGGACCCATTTGTCAGCTGAAGTACTGTATGGGTTGGTCATAGACCGAGTAATTAGATATTTTCCATGGTTTATTTAGTCATAATATCTATAGATATCCCTAATTCTATAATGGAGTTGGGAATGGAGGTAATAATGATATTTACATTCCCAATAAGGCTCCCATGGTTTACATACTTGGCCAAAAATATTTTTCCTTGAGTTAAATCGAACAATTTCGTAATTACATGAGGGTCTGAAGATATTTATTTTCCATTCCTAGCCTCTTTAGGAAGAGATCCTCGACATTCCTAGCGTAAGTTGGGAGATACTTGTTAGATTATAATAGGGGAATATTAACACATCTTTCTAATTTCTCCTAAAAAACCAAATCCTAGTTGTTTGGTAGATCTTCCCAGGCATAACCATTTAAGCTATGGGCAAGTTGGAATTGAATATTCCATATGTGATTTTTTTGGAATGGTGGCTTGAGTCATTTTAGATCAATTTCCAATTTTCTTCTCCAAACTCTACTCGACATCTTGTTGCTGGATAATGAGAGTAATTGGATCATAAATCACCTTCATTAAATGCAAGTGAATGTTTTTCCAATCCATAGGGATGATAGCATAAGTGAGAAAATTGGGTATTTTAACATTGTAGGTTGGATATAATACTTTATTATTCAGATTAGGTATGTCTTGGGTAGGCAACTTTATTGGTTTTCAAGGAGGATGATTGACTGGTAACTAAAGTTACCACAAATGTGGTTGAGGAGGGTACTCTTTGGCTTCTAGAGGCATATTATTTTAGGAAGAATTTCCTCGCTATCCTTGCATCCATGATTGGTTTTGGTCTTGGGTAGACCATTGCTTCTAAGGCATTGATGCGTACCAAACCTAAGGTGAGTATTGATATGGGGAAAAGTGTTAAGATGGTTCTTGTGTCATACCTTATGGTCATGGTGGCCAAGGTCACTTCTCTACTACGAAATAAATTTACATATCCTCTTCAATAGCCCCTACTTAAATTACCTTAAATTCCATTAATGAAGGGAAATTTTGGGTGGCATTGTTCTACTCACAAATTCCACATACTTCTATGTTGTTGATCGGGAATTCCCATAGTAGGTGATTGTTCCAAAAATTTCAATAGAAAATAGCTAATTATAATTTGTATTTATCGTTCTTCTTTGATTCTTACAAGGCATATAAATGAGAACTAAGGGTATTAAGGATAAAAATATTGAAAATATAAATAAATTTCGTAATTCAGCCCTAATAATCGTTGGCCTAAATGTTTTTTAAGTCGTGGAAGTTATATCCGGTATGCTTCTTCCATATTTTGAATGGTCACATTAGTAATGTCTACATAAATTCGTAGATTACATCATCTGACATCTAGGAAATGTCCATGTTACCCATAAGTTTAATATATCAATACAATATTCTCTAAGTCCTTTGAGAACAATGATTCAGTAAGTTGTAGGATCTAAAACGTTTTTTTCCTCTAAAGTTTGTATTGGAATCCTTCAATATCATCTTCTAAAATTTCATAATCCTTTTGTGACATTTTAAAGATAAATTTCATAATATTTTAGATTTTCTGTAGTCCTAGTATTTTTCTAAGAAATTCTTCCTCATTTCATTTGATGTTTGCATAGAGTTTCCTCTAACCCCAAGAACTAGCATAGTGTTGCACCCTATAAGGTATCTTGGAATATTTTTATCTTTTGGATGTCAGAAGAACAATGGTAGCTATGACAAAGGATTTTATAGGCCATTTTTCCACATCTGATCAGTGGGCCTCCTAATGGAATCAATCAATATCTTATTGATGTAGGGTTACCCCTACACATACCCATAGTATGCATAAATATGCATAAATACATTGTACCAAGTAATTTCACTCCCTTAGGAGTCAAATATTTAACTATCAATGGTGAAGGCTGTTTTAGTCACAGTTCCTTTGAATCAGAACTCAATCACCCCGCTTTAAACCCTCAATCGGGACTTTTCCTCAATATAACCTTTTCTCCTTTCTATCGGCATTCATTAACTCTTCAGAACCTTTATATAACATTACAAACCCTTTAACTATACATATGCACCCTTTCCCTTTTTCAGCCTTGGCTAACATATGTAGTTAACTCACAAAACTTTCATTCGACGCTAATTCCATATGAAACTCTTTACAAAGGAAAACACTCCCAAACATACCTTTTTCTCCCTTTTGTACAGCTTCTGCACAGATTCTGAGGTTTTACCTCACGCAATCACAATAAAGCTTCTCACAAGTCACATACATATATATGCTATCCCCCTCTCCTTCCGATTTGTGATTTTCCTTTAGAATCGGGAAATACACTATCGGCGCTCAATCCTTCAAATACTTGTTTACAAAGGAAAAATTTCACCCAACAAATATGTCGGACTTCAAGTCCATTAGACCCATGTCTATAAAGGTGTCGGGTCTGCCTCCTGCGAGCCTTTCCGCTTTTAACTGCCGATCTTCGCTAGTGCCGATATATGATGGACGATTTAATTGCGACCCTCGATCAGCATCACAATCTGATGTTCGTCAACTAATTTCCTGATCGCAATTGCTGGACCATTGTGCTTAACACTTTTGTTTCAAAGCTCTGATCCGACTTTGTTTACGGACCCGATAGGGTTCTAGACTACATTTGATAAAGTTCGGGTTTGCTGTTTATTGCATGACAGATTGTGACACGAGCCAATGAGTCCAACCTTTCAATTCAATCTTGGCCATTGATTTCCAAGATCTGACGGCTACTGTGCATCATTTATCTGATCCTCTGCTATTCTGTTTGCTTGTAATTTGCACCATTTCATAAATTTTTTTGTGGCTTCCAGCTTTCTTCAAATCTTGGACTCGGTGTTTTTAACTGCGCTCTCCCTCCTGAGCTTTGGATTTGATCATTTTAATGGACTTAGCAATCCATTATGATCCTCCTCATCATGTTCTTCCTCTGCATAATTACCTTGACTCTGCCTCCTTCTGTTTACTGCACTTGCCTGCATAAACATATATATACACTTCTCAAATGCATTTGATTCATCCTTTCAACACTCAGTCATGCACTTAACAGGATTTTAATTAATCTATGTATCTTTATAATTACAACAATGAATTACAAACTGAGATCACTGCCTCTCTGGCCTGATTTTCAATATCAGTGGCCTCTATTTCCTAATCTGCCCGTAGGCTTACAACATTCCAATTTGCTATCTATTTTTCTATTCAAACTCTCTAATCTCTGTTCATTCCTTTTAGGCTTACATTTATATAAAGGAATTATAAACCATTGTCTGGTTTAGATCCATGAACTCCTCAACCTCATTCCTAATATCTCTTTCTCATCCCTAAGGATTCTCTCAAATCCACAAAATCATGAACTGACTCTTAATCTAGGATTTACAATCAATTCTCAATCCTCTCATCACTCAACTAGCCTAAATCTCTCATGTTCTCCTACATTCGAGAACATTTACAATAAAGCCTCACAATATTCAATTAATTCCTATTTGCATTAAAATCACTCAAAACATTAAATAATTAGATAAATCCAATACTTAGGAAACCAACTTCCTTGAAACCCAGAACCCCCTATATCTATTAGAATACAATGATAATGTTGAGCTAGATGCTCCTGCATCAGACTCCCCATGTAAGAAAATTTATGACCACCTGGTCATAAGTCTAGATAATTGTTTCCTCCTGGATCCTAGACTTTATTTTGTAATCTGTCCTTGCTTGTTAAATGTTCTATTGCTATTGTTGTCTGCTACTATTCTCTATGTCTCCACACCTTATGTTGTAATGCTCCACTTGCTTTGCTTTCGTAGTCTTCTACTATCTTTCTCTTATTGTCACTCCTCTCCTTCCTTACTGTTATCTTCTTCTAAGACACTTTCATCATTAACCTTCTTATCAGTTCAATTTCTCTGTCCAGTATATCCTCTATCTGTTGACTGCTTTCATCTCTTGATTGCTGAACTCTCCTTCTTACTTGTTCTTCATTTGTTCTGATTGCTTCCTTTTCATTCTTACTCTCTTCTTTACTATTGGTTTGCACCTTTTCTGCTGTTGCTATATTGTCTTTTAGAACAATTTCCTGCTTCTAGTTTCTACACCTGTCAACTTCTTCCTGATTATTATTTATGACAATTTCTTTGTTATCCTTCGTCAGAAATCTATCCTGAACATTTATCCTCTGCTCTTCCAACTTTCTCCTTTGAAAGTCTAATTCTCTCTATAATTCAATGATTTTACTTGGAGTGAACTTTGGAAATTTTACACAATCTCTCATTTCATCATTGGTTATTGATCCATCATCACATGGTCCTTCTTCCTCTGCTAAATCTTTATTAACATCCTTCAGTAGATGTTCTTCCTCTTCTTCTTTCATTTGGCTATCCACCTATGCCAAATATGCTCTAGCTTTTGCAACAACATCTTCAATTATAAGACAATCATTATAATAAAAAATACAAGGCCTTTGTACCTCTTCTTCCTTTGGCAATACTTTAGTATATTGCTCTGATCTCTCTGTCAATTGCTCTGTCAGCACATTAGTTTGTTGATGCAAACTCAAAGGACTCTTGAGACTATCAGCTAGTCTCCCCTTCTCATCATCTATTTAAATGATGTCACCCAACACTTGTCCACTCTAGTGAACTAATTCTTTTCCAGTCTCTTTGTCATTTTCTACTTCAAAACTTTCATCTTCTGGAAGGTATTCTTTCACATCTTTGACAGCTTTAAAATATTGTCTATCTTCTTCCAAACCTACAATCATACACAAGTAATTAGTTTTAAAAATACAATACCTTCTGGTCTCACTTGATGCTTCAGTCATCAAGTCTTCTCGCTGCTTCGAATCATTCATATGATTCAACTCCTCTAGCTCTTAATCACTTTCAAAAAGTAATGGTCCACTTTCTGGTTCACACGTCGAAACTTCAACATCTTCCTTTTGTTGTAGCTTAACTCTTTCGAGCTTCTCTATCCTCTGTTTGGCATATATAATATGTTCAAGTTTCCTTAGCTCCTTTATTAACTACATATTCACTTGTTGATTCCTCTTCTCTTGTAGCCTCTACCACTTCACTTTCTTTCTCATGACGTAACCATGCTTCTGGTCTGCTTCATTTCTTTGCAACATCTCCATTAACACTTCAAGTTGAGCTACTATCACAGACTTCTCCCTCTCATATTCCTCTTTGCTTAACTGTATCTGTAGGCCATTTGTCTTGGCATCTTTCTCATTTTGTCTTCTGTTGTGGTCTCTTTCAGAATCTCTGCTATGACCATCATTAGTCATCATCCTCTCCATCTCTATGAGTTCCTCACTCACTTTGCTAGCAGTTGCATTAAATCCTCTTCCATAGCAAGTCCTCCTTGCTGCCACTTACCTCACCAAGCTCTCTTCACTTCGTCTTTTTGCAAGTAATTGGTTCTTGTTAAGCACACATGGGGAGAGAGAAATATATGAAAGATAAATCATGCAGTTCAATTTTATTAACAACTTGATATACATTTATAGTACATGTGGTGACCGTTGGGATTCACATCCCAAGGTCTCTTGGACTGCTTTTTCCATTTGACTTCCAAACTAACCCATTTAGGATTAGGTGTCCAACATTCCCCCCCTTAATCCGAAGGGTTATGTATGAGTCCAAGAAGAGAGCTGTAATACAAAATCTGCAAAAATGCATGGCAACACTAGGCTGAATGTGCTCTCTGAAATGTTGGTATAATAGGGCGGTGGTTTAAGGATGGCCACCAACACTGGAACGCTTAGTGAAGTTCCCGGAACTCTTCCAAAACTGGCAAGAAGCTGAAGTCTTCTGCTAGAGGAAGTGATCCTATTGTTTTAAAGAGGGAAACCTTCAACCATAAAAGGGAGGCCTCACCCCGCATAAAAGGTAAAACTTCAACCTGAAAAGGGAAGTCTCAACCTGTGATGGTTTAAGGATGACCAACAACTCTGGAATGCTTATGCAATTCGTGGAACTCTTCCAAAACTGGCAAGAAGCTGGAGTCTTCTGCTAGAGGAAGTGTTCTCAATTTTGTTCCTGGAATTCTTCCAAAGCTGGCAAGAAGCTAAAGTCTTCTGCTAGAGGAAGTGCCCCAGATTGCCAACTGAAGGCATGCTCACAGGCATCTTTGTCTCTGGCTGAAACTGGTGTGGCAAGTTGTGGCTCAAGCTCGCTTGATGTGGCTTTGAAGCTTGTAGATGACCATCATTTCCCCCCCTATCAGATACAAGGTGAG
>APFE030007029.1:0-13094 GCA_000404065.3 Pinus taeda | reverse complement strand
ATCAGGGAAAAAAAGTGCATCATTGTGTGCATTGATTACTTGACAAAGTGCGCTAAGACAAAGGCTGTCAAAGCAGCAACAGAAGCGAAAGTGGTTGAGTCTTTGAGGGAAAATATTACAAATTTGGGTACAGTAGGGAGATAGTCGTTGATCAGGCAACGCAATTCACATCACATTTGATTGAAAATCCCTTAACGCAACATCATATCAAACACAAAACATATACTTCCAATCACCCTTGGGAAAATGGGCAAGTAGATGTGGAGAGCATCCTCACCAAGGTTGTGAGCAGCAGCAGGAGAGATTTGATAAACAAATTAGTGGAGGCCACTTGGGCCTATAACACCACTTGGAAAACAACTACTGGGTTCACTCCATATGATCTGGTTTTTGGAAAGAAAATTATGCTTTCTATTGAGTATAATACTGTGAGAATGGCAGCGCAATTGGACTTAGATGTCACCAAAGCACAACAAGAGAGGTTGCTCCAATTGAATGGCTTGGATGAGTTCAGAATGCAAGCCCTCCTACATGCTAAAGTTATACAATTACAAGTGAAGGTCTGGCATGATAAGCACATAAAGGAAAAGGTTTTTCAAGAAGGTGATTGGGCATTATTATATGATTCTTGGTTCAAAGGATTTAAAGGAAAATTGATGACAAGATGGTTAGGCCCATACCTAATAGAAAAATGTCTTGACAATGGAGTTGTTCAAATCGAGACCATCGATGAGGAAGGGATCCCTTGCCCACTAAGCATCACCATACTTTGTCTTGGGGCACCTATTCTAGCATGCAAAAGTACTTATGCAAATGTATGTATGCCTGTTGCTTTGGATACTTACTCTCGATGTATTTCCCCACATGTTATTTGCTTACTCTATATGCATTTCCTCGCATGTTATTTGCTTACTCGATATGCATTTCCCCTTAATACAAAGCATGGCAAACATTAATGTTGCCCCTTTCTTTGCATGCATTAGCCTCCACATGCTCGGACTTTGTAGAGTATAGAGCATGAACCAAAAACCTCTCAAACCTAGTCTCTGAATACTTCATTCTACACTATCATTATGCCTTTTAACTCATGAAGAATGTGAAGTGTGGAGGAACATCTCCATCCAAATTCATCATATACTCCATGTGTGAAAACTCAATAGGCCCCATCTTTGCATAGTCTTTATGTTATGTAGTCTTTGGTTGGAGCATGAAGCGTCAAGCTCCTCTCTTTTTGTCCATAGCTCTACATAGCCTATAGCTTTTGCCTTGGTGTTTTTTGAAGAATTCTATTGACTTTTTAAAGCATCAAAGCGTCTAAAAAAGAGTTGTGATCCATTATAATTCTTCACGAATCATTTTGGATTAAATTCATCATTACAAGAATAACCCCTACCACACACAAGCTCATGGTATAACTCTTAATTAAATCTTGGAGCATGGGCTAGGTTGGTGTATGGTAGAGAAGGATCGGACATTACCAAATTTGTGGCACTTGGTCTATTTATAACCCACAATACATCAAATGAAAAACCTACAATCATTTAATATAATGCAAATAATGTTTGTGGACGTTGAAAAGAACTCATTTGCATCACAAAAACTACTAGACAATGTAGAAGAATAGGTAGAAACCATTAAGAACATGACATTTTCTTAAGGAAATATGGTGCTATCATAACATAAAAAAATAGAAAAATATCCAAGCAAGTTAAAAATGCACTAATTGGGGAACTTTTTGGTAGTAGAAATTCCATATTTATGAGCTGATAATCTAGCCCATTTAGATGGTAAATTGAAACTAGGATGGATAAATGGTGCTCTCCAAATACCCTTGTCTATTCCTCAAATTTGAAAGTTTCTACAATTTAGAGGAAGAGAGAACTTTGTATAGTAAGCATTGGCTCATATCTCAAGTTTAGAGTCAAAAAAAATACATTAATCTAGTTGCTTTCTTAATTTAAAGTTTTCCTAAAGTTAAGGGAAAATGGTGCTCTCGAAAGACCCTTATCTACTACTCAAATTTGAAAGTTCTCTACCAATTAAAGAGAACTGACTTTGTATAGTAAGTATTGGCTTAGAGTCAAAAAGTACACTTTTCTAGTTGTTTTTTAATTTGAAGTTGTCCAAAAGTTACCGTGACATCCCAAGTTAAGGGTGCACCATAGTTTCTGGTGTGAGGATCCCAACACATTCATGGTAGGTGACTATTCCATAGCTAGAGACACAATTCTTAATGATAACAAGTACAACGAACAAGCATGAAAGTTGTTCGATAGGACATTACCTCCTCTCATTAATGGCAACTGAAAGTTGTTTGATGTGACATTACCTCCTCTCATTAATGGCAACTAAAAGTTGATGTGACATTACCTCCTCTCATTGATTGTGTGATACACTGATTTTCCCTAACCTTTTTTCTAGGAACCTCCTAGAAAAAAGGGTGAAAGACACTCTAATAAGCAGTAAGTCTGTTATAGCAAGAACCAATGTCAAAGCAAAAATGGGATCAAGGGAATCAAAGCAAAGAGATCATGTTGGACAACATTTCTATATTTGTTTTCAAGACCATAATAAGCTTTCCTACCACCAATGATTGACTTCTCAACACCATTGTTCCACTTCAAACTGCAAACATTGAAAACTGAATATTTGTAAAATTTTACCTGTCCAAACTTGTTATCACCATACAAAAACAAAAAATAAATTATTTCCTTAACTTTAATTATCATAATCTTTGAGTTTATTGACAAAAGAGATGGACATAACCAAACCCTACGTAAAGTAACAATCAACAATCACATTTTGTAGACTGAAATTATTTCTAAAAGCCTTGTACAAAAGAGATGGACATAACCAACCCGTACGTAAAATAACAATCACATTTTGTAGACTGAAATTATTTCTAAAAGCCTTGTGTGGAAAGGCAATGCACATAACCAAACCCTATGTGAAATTTGACACAACCACTCACGATACAGCACAAGGATAACTCACATTGCTTCCAACATACAAGAAGATTGGTCCATAATAAGTATTCGATTCAAGCACTGAGCATCCAATGCAATGAAGGTTGTAAAATGCAATAATAGCATTCACAATACAGCACAAGGATAACTCACATTGCTTCCAACATACAAGAAGATTGGTCCATAATAAGGATTCGATTCAAGCACTGAGCATCCAATGCAATGAAGGTTGTAAAATGCAATAATAGCATTCAACATGTGGGACTTAATAAAGGTGCCAAGGATTCAAAATGAAAAGATATGCTAGTCAAAATACCAACTCAAGGAGTGGCAAGTCATGTACTTGGCACTCCTGTTCTAACCAAGGTTTGGGAAATTGCATCAAAATGTTTATGAATCCATCTCTCAAAATGGACATACTTCAATCTAAATATGGAAAAGGAGATATAATAAAATTGGTACATATAATCAAACCTTACTATGGAAATGAGTAAATTAATAAGATTGGTATTCAGAGACTTGGACACATGAAAATAGTGACACTACTCTTGATAACAATTTCTCCTGATGATACGTCTGCATAACCATGAGAAATTTGTTCCAGATGTCTGCAGTGAAGAGTCTTGGTAAATGATTGCAGTCAATATAACATCAAAAGAATCAAATATTGGAGACAAGAAACCGTGTTTCTGCAGAGGCATAACATTGTAACTGTGTAAAAGCTTTCACCAATTTTAATATTTGTAACTTAATTTTTTCGCTTTGGGAGTTTAGGGCTATGTTGGGTACGACATGTAATGAGTCAAAACAAGCATTGTAATGTTGCAGAAGCTGTCGCCAATTGTAAAAATTTTAACGTTAGCCCTTCGTTGGAAGTTTGAGAAAACATTAGCTGTTTTTTTTCCAATTAAGGCAGAACGGATAGCTACACAATGTTTCTGCAGGACTGTGTTGGAGACCAGATAAGCTTACACATTCTTTCTGCGTCACTGTAACGGAAACAAGACGCATTGTATCTGTAAGGGTATAACAAGCATTGTAACGCTGCAAAAGTTCTCTAATAGCAATTTCCTTATCTTCAGCTCTACATTGGAGCGGTTCAGGGAAACATTAGCCGCTCCAGTAAAGCCAGAAATGATCATGTCAAATAAATTTTATAACTAATATAAAAAGTGAAACCTACACGTTGTTCCTGCTGCACTGTGTTGGAAACAGGATGCATCGTTTCTGTAGCGATATAACATTGTGACATTGCGAAAGTTTTCACGAAATGCAATTTATTTAACTTCATCCCTGCTATGGAAGTTAAGGCTAGCATTACTTGTGCTTTGCCATTAAAGGCAGAAAGTTTTAACTTGTTTAAATCATTTGGACATTCCTACAATATAGAGCAAAAGAGCTACAGGAGAAAATTCGCTATGTTTTTGCTGCTAATTAATAAAGGCAAAAATGATTATGTCAAAACTATTGCTTAATTGAAATTGCGTCCAATCCAGAATAAAAGCAAACTGAAGACCAAAAGTGAAATTCTGTGAGTAAGATTATCCAGTACCTTAAGAAAAGAGAAATAGTGTCAGAATTCAAACAAAATTAGCTTGGCAGATTCTTCACCATTTGCGATTTAATTAACATAACCTGCGTGAAACTGACAGTTTGATAATACTTTATAATAAGCAGCATTAGGAGATAGGGCTCAATACATTTCTTGAGTTAAACTTCTCAATTAGGCAGGATAACACTCCCTTTTTAACATTTTGGTTCAATGTGAAAACCAAAACTCATGGTACACCATACTTAGAAATCAATGTTGGGCAACCATCAACCATCCTTCAAGGCCATGAGACAGCTAATTTTTGCCTACATAAATTCGCAAACAATTTTCGGCATATACAAAGATTTCAATATACCAAGAGCTATCAAATGCAAATTCATGATTACAATTCGGATATTTATTTGCAGAGTGGAGAGCTACAACCTCTCTCTGCAGGCTTTACAGTTTCTAAAACTAGAGCTTAGTTTTTCCAGCAAAGACTATTTACAACAAAAAGTTCCCTCAAAGAATAACACCAACTATGAAAGAATAATTTATAGAATGAGAGATTTGTTCTCAACAGCCTGCTTTCTTATTACATTAATGATTGTCAAACACACAACGAATATTTTGTTGTGTGCTTGCAAACAAAAGGGAAAGTGATAAGAGACAAAAGCAATTAAGGAAGATGCCATCTCACTTTCATAGTGCTGCAAGAAGAATGATGACCAAAAAATGCCAGTTACACTACAGACCAAACTAGAGAATAGATGTTTGTGACAAAGAGTGATTTCCGTTGCAATTGCCGCTCTACCCCTCACATCATCTGGCTTTGTATTCCTTCAAAAAAAAAAACTGCAAGAAGGTTGATGACTCAATCATTGGGAGATGCATGCCTGTTACCATCTCCTTAGGATTGAGTATCCCAATTCATGAACCAATTGGAAATATCATAATGATACATTCAGTTGACAATTTGCTGGTGGGCATTATCCAATCTTACAACAGATCCTCAAAATCATGTTGGGGGGAAAAACTTATTGAGATTGAATGGTAGAGTGTAGAACTCCTCATTCCGACTGTCCCCTCTGAATGTTCTAAATTTTACCCACCATGGCATCCCTCTATCCTTCTTGGAATGCTCAACTTCTAGAGTGTTATCTAGAAATAATGCAATAATTAGTGCAACCGTCGGTGGTGACGAGAATATGGTGTTTAGGAAGTCATTAAACTGCAACAGATGACAAATTAAATTAGGCACAAAACCTCGTATCAAGTTATTAAATCCTACATTGAAAATCAAAACAATGCATGCTTCAGATTTCCTTTTGAACTTACCCATCCTGCATTTGTATGGACAGGGCCCACTCTGGAAGTAGCATAGAACTCATTGAAGTATTGTGGGATAGACAGGCCCAGAAATAAGGAAACTCCCAAGATGAACAGGTTTCTCATTGAGTTCATGTTAGTGAATTGGATGAATGAAACACCAACAGCCGCTGGAAAAAATGGCAGTAAATAGAACAATCAGAAACCCACAGGCCTAAAATTCCAAATATATTTTATTTCATTCAGATTGATTGAAATCACTTACCAACCAGCGCGAAGAGCACACAGTATAATGCAGCAAATATGGGAAATGGTATTGATGCAAAAAGAGCTCCAAATTTCCCTAAATGTAAGTAAATACAGGAATACATTAATATCAAAGACTGTGAAAAGATTCTAAACATTTCTCTCAAACAACTATGTAAATATCTCACAAGAAAAGAGGAGTCTCCAACCTAATATTGAAAAGAAGATCATAAAGCCAGCTGATATTTGCACAACACGCCTGCTGCCTACTCTAGTAATACCAAGAAGCCCAACATTCTCTCTGAAATAACAACATCACCTGAATTAAAAGTTAAAACAGAATTTCTAAAAATGCAGTACTATTTTCATAAAAACTGCAATGAGCAGAGAATACTCACACTGAAACAGTGGAGCCGGTTCCTGTCCCAAAAAGGCCATCTAATAGTATGCCAATACCCTGGAGCATAACAACGCTAGTAAGTCCCATCCAGTTTTCCAAATAAACGCATCTACATGAATTATGTCAATTCAAATAAAATGAAATTCAATCTAATCCGATCAGTCCAGCCAGTTCACCTGCCATCCAATACCCCGGCTAAGAACATATGCAGGAGGAGGTGTGGCACTCGCAAGTCGTGAAGCTGCCTTATATGCTCCAGTTGACTGCAGTTCATTGTTAAATTTTCATGATAAGTTATTGTCAAATTACAACTGCATTTGCTGGAAGAGCCATGTCTGCCTCATCATCATACATAATATTTAAAGATCTAACAACTTCAAATGCCAAATCCCATAACACCGATCACTTATTTGAAAACACAAGGTAAAAATGCGGCAGCAGTGTAGAACCTCAATAAGAGAAACAAGAACTGCAGACATCATTCCAAACGTATGGCCAGCATCAAAAGTCGGGGGACCCCATTGCAGAGGATAGGGCATTTTTATCCTGCATAGAAAATTTTGAAACATGATCTTATTACATGGAAAACTTCATCCAATATATCTGTATGTAAACAATGATCCAAATTATTGCGTTCAATGTTTATAGAATCTTCCGGATATACCACATCCATTTTTAAATGATGTTTCAAATCATTGCATTCAATTCTATTCAACAAATGAATCATATCATAGCTATCAATGAATCAACTATTCTTTTAGCAAACAGTAACTTGCATTTACATTGGTCATAAAACCACATACCAAGGAGCAGATGATATAAGGTGAGCTCTATCAGTGCGGCAGTTGATTTTTGTCCTCTCGGGCACATGCTTGTAAGCTCCACTTGCGGTAAGCAGATGAGCATAAGCCCACACAAGAGTAATGCAAATAAGCACTGGAAAGCGCTCAAAAACAGGTAGATCTCGTGCCTGGATATGCTTCAAGTACTGCATCACACGGAAGGATCAAAACCAGTCAAGCAATGACCATAAATCGTAGTGCATCCAAAGCTGTTTAACTAAGTAATTTACTGAAAAACATCATTAATACCTGTGCAAATCCAACAAATATTAAGAGCATTGGCAAACCAATTTCCACGCATTTACCAACCTGAAATGTTAGAAACCATGCTTTAGAATTACAACTCTTACATGAATATTTGTACGTGACTGTGCCTGTGTCTGTGTCTGTGTATCGACCAAGAAAGGCCTGGACTACAAACAGGAAAGTAACAAAACCCGACCAAAGCACTAAAATATTTAGATTATTGCTAAATGCATTGCTACTAGTTAACTTCATTGAGAACAGGAAAGATGGTGTTCCTTACCCCAGGAAAACCACGCTCAAATAATCCAAATCCAACCAAAGCTATAACTGGTGTCATACCAAGTGGACTGAAAAACCTGATGCAGATCCCCAGGAGTGTCAAAATTAGAAACCACGGCATATATGAAAAGACCTATGATGTGTACTAAAGCTGATAGTGCAGTGACATACCGAGAAACGATACCCCAAAGTTGGCTGTAACCAAGGATGATCTGCAAGCTTGACGAAGCAATCAATGCTCCTTGGATAGCTCGCATGGTATGAACAAATCTCTGCAATGACAAAAATCTCGTGGTGTTCAGCTTAATCATCATGAGAATGTACTTTCTTTTGTTCACAATCAATATCATCTGTACTGTATCAGTATTGACTGATAACTACACATGCCTACCTCATGGTCATCGGGAATACTCCGGAGGGATGAATCATTTATAATAGATGTTATTGGTATGATAAATGCAAATGAACCACCAACAACAGTTGGCAAACGTGTTCCAAATAATGACTGCAGAAGCGTATTGATCCCAGCAACAAATAACAATGTCTGTATTACTCGCACCTTGTCATGCTGTTTCAGATGAATAATCAATTGAGGCTACAGTCCACCCAAATTCCACAAAACTAAAGAAATTTAAAATCAAAGATCTTATGAGGAGGCACTTACATCATTTCCTCCCATTGCTGGAACAAGAAAAGTTGGAACCATGACTGTAGTTCCCAACATCAAAATGTAGTGTTGAAAACCCAAAATAATTGTCTCCGCTGCACCAAGTCAATTACAATTACTCTCAGATAATTGAAGCATTTTGTGTCGGGATACACAGCCAGGAATATTACAGAACAACGTTCTCACTAAATTCAAAGATAGAACACAGGTTATATACATGCAAGTGCTTACATAGAAATTGCATGCTGGGAAAACCCTAAAGCAGCTGTAGGGTCATGTATGAAAAGAGTGGCATAAAGCAAGGATTCAAAAAACGAGTGATATTTTTGACAGCTTGACACAGAATGGAGCTTGCAGGCATGCTGACTTTAAGACTCAGGTTTTACAAGACTTGAAATTTTCATACAGCAAGCATAACCACCTCCCCTCTCAACTCTAGGCATTTGAAGTTTAAATGATTTCATTAAGCAAGTTCGATAAAGGGAAGAAGTTTCAAGCATAGAACACAAATTGCATGCATGGAAAACCCTAAAGTAGCTGGTATGCAAATAACTTTCTAAACTAAAGATCGAAAAAGAGGGATATTCCTGACAGCTCTATACAGGGTGGAGCTGTCAACTCTAGGCAATTGAAGTTTAAATAATGCCTTTAAACAAGTTCGATAAAGAGAAGAGATTTCAACAATGTGCCTAGGCCTAATCAAAGACGAACACAACAGACCAATTATTTAGACTCGTACCAGTCCTCCTAGCTAACCTAGCTGAACATGCCAGGATTCGATCAAACCCAGGACATCTTTTCTGACAGTACACCTTTTAAAGTTTAATATTGAACTGTGGATTTTTATCTCTGACAATGGGTATACCATAACCAAGAAACTTATGACAACGTAATCCCCCTCACATACCAACTATATCATCTCCTCAGGTAACCAGTGGTTTGTGTGTAATTCTACTCAGCTAACAGAAAAGTAAAATGATGGATCAGACATTTTGCAAAAGAGAACTGTGGATTCTACAAGAAGCCTATCGAATGACGGATGGAATTTGCCTGGCAAAATTGCCTGTGTCAAATATCGTTATCAATTCCTTCTACCCATCAACATTCTTCCTTGCAACTGTCAAAACAGGCACTCGAGTTATCAAAACTGTCATATTTGACGGGCTGTTTGGTTTTGAAATTCAAACCCTATTAACAGGTGAAGCAAAGATGCCTATTTAGACCACTTTGTTAATTACATAAAGGGAAGAAATTTCAACAATGTGCCTAGACATAATCAAAGACGAACACAACATACCAATTATTCAGACTTGTATCAAGTCCTCCTAGCCAACCTAGCTGAACATGCTAGGATTTCATCGAAACATCTTTCCTAACAGGACACCTTTTAAAGTTCAGTATTGAACTGTGTATTTTTATCTCTGCCAATCGGTATACCATAACCAAGAAACTTATGACAACATAATCCCCCTCGCACACCACCACAGCCCACCCCTGGTATTCACTTCAACAACTGTAATGACTCGGTCTGAGATCAATACACTATAACAATGAGATTTGTGGACACGCTGATCACAAGAACCAACTTCCTCACATAACTACATCATCTCCTCAGGTACCCGGTGGTTCTATTTATCCTACTCAGCGAACATATCACTCGGAGAAAGTGAAATGATTGATCAAACATTTTGCAAAAGAGAACTCTGGATTCTACAATAAGCCTATTGAATGACGGATACTTGGCAGCCAAGGATGGAAATTGTGGAGCAAAATTGCCCGTGTCAAATATAGTTAACAATTCCTTCTACCCGTCACCATTCTTCGCTGACACTGTCAAAACAGGCATTCGGGTTATCAAAACTGTCAAATTTGATGAGCTGTTTGGTTTTGAAATTCCAACCCTGCTAACAGGTGAAGGAAATAACGATTGTTTGAAGCCCATTTAGACCACTTGGTTAATTAGAACCAAAAAATAACATAAATAAATACTCGTGGGCATGTTCATTTGAAGAACCACATTAAAGAATAAATATTTTATCAATTGAATCAAGAAATTTCCCTACAAGGAATCTCAGGGACAATCATAAGACCATTTTCAACACTAAGAGGATGGTAAATCTCATGTCTAGTATAGCTACTAACCTTTGGCATACATGAATACTGAAAACTACAAAAGAAAGAGAAAAGAAACTTACGCCAAGGGGGGTTAGAGTCTATGCAGTATTCCAGGCCTGGCAGTTGTTCCATTGGTGGATGAGTGATGTCCTCGGGCTTGGGTGCGGCCATTTCGCTTCCTTGATGTTTCCCCGCCTTCTTCAAAGCAAACTAAGGGCAAAACGACCTCAATTCGAAGAAGCCCAACACTGTCCAACGTATATAATCAACCAAAAGTCCAGAAACCCAAGTCCAAAAGCTTCCAAGTACCAACTTCAGATCCAGGAATGCAATGTATGCCTTATCCAGTCTTTAAAAGAAGCCACACCCAGATCAAAAACCAATATGAAGCTTAGAGATCTAGATCAAAAGGCGGCCTAAAAGGGCCTAAACTAGACACACCCAAATCAACAAATGCTGCAAAAATGCAACTTCTTCAGCTTTTCCTTGAACCCAATTGATAGACCGCCCAAGCCGAGAAAAGAGATGTTGAACTACGAAAACCCAGCTTCTGAAAAGCCGCCAAAACTGCCTCCAACTTCTGTCTGTTAACTGCAAACCCAAAAAGCCAAACCTGCACCAAAATTAGTGGAAGATAAGATGAACGCTCTCCCAGATAATATATACAAGATTATAAGAGCAGACAAGCAAGGAAATTGCAGGGGAAGCATACCCAATCTCCTACAGCAAGAAATGGAATAATAAGTCGAGAAAAGGGGAAAAACCAGTGTCGTGGTTGTGAAATATATAGGAAATGATCTGAAGAAGTGATGATGAATGAATAAAAGACAGTACTTTGAAAGTGATTTGACTCAATGTAGGAGTAGTATGGATGAATGAAGTATGAACTAACGGAAGAAGGGGACTTTTGGATTGATGAAGCGAATGGAGAGGGAACGGGGTATTTTAGATAGGCAGCAAAACAGAATCTTGAGATGGAAATATAATAATTAAAAAAGGGTACACACTCAGTGGAAAATGCAAAGAAATTGCCAGGCGTTCTTTACCAAGGGAATATAGGAAGGAAATACTAAGCAAAATATGAAGGTTGTGGGGATAAGGGAGAAAAAAGAACCACGAGGAGGCAGGCAGGAGGACAGTAGGGCGGTGGAGTAGCTGTTAATCCGAGATACTTTTGAGCCGCAATTCCATTTCATTAACACAAACAGAAACAGTTGCCTGTTTTTCTCACACAAGACATAATTTCATACAAACAAAAAACACAGCAAAATAATGATGTCGCCCGCTCCTCCTCCCTCCTGAGAGGCCCAAGAAGAATTTTGGAATCAAACAAAATGCAAAGCTGGAATAGAATCTCCTACCATCCACATTACCTTTCTTTGCATTCCGCATGTAAAAATCAGATGATATGCCCGCCCATCAACAATCCAGTCATTGTATTCTTCCGTTAATTAACTCCCATAATCTCAAACCTAATTCTCTTTGCAATCTCACTAATCCCAATTACAGTAACTTGTTAGTTATAACTACACAGTGCTTGATTCTCCTCCCTATTCGCCCAAACCCAACTGGAATCTCATCAAATCTCACAGTTAAATTCTCTGATTCATCTCATATGCCCACAAATTCAAAACGCCACTCCATTAACAATCAAACTTCTCTAATTCAACCCAGAAATCTGATATTTGTCACATCTAACACACCTAAAACAAATTTATGCTTTCTGTTCTTAATCAGCAAATCCCGTCTGAGTCAAAAATAAATAAAAAATAAATAAAAATAAAAATAAATCTTGAATTCAGAACCAACCTTCATTATTATTCTCCTACAATCACGTTCTGTCCTGTCTTCATTGACTATACAGCACCCAATACATCATCCTCTAGTGAATTATTTCAACGGGAATGTGGTATATCAATAAAGTATAAACCACTCCATGTATTGATTCACAATCGTTACATTGTATAAGCATTCCATTTCCTCTCAGGATGGTTCCAACGGTAAAGTTGTATACTCATTAGGTATACAACAACCAATATAATCTTATTTTATTTTTTATTAAAATGGTATTTTGGTCAATATAATCACAGTTAATGCACTTGCCATTCCATATGAAGTCTCCGGAAACCGAAGAAAAAACCCTAAGGAAATTCGGAAATTCGCTTTGACCAGGAACAAAATAATTATTTTATAATCATAATAATATTTTAGTATAATTTTTTAATAATATTTTAGTGTATTTTTTCAAAGGGTTGAATTTATTTATGTATTAAAAACGTATTTTAAACAACAACAAAAAATTTGAAATTGTGTTACAAGATTTTAGTGAATTTCCGTGAAAAAGTTTATTTCGTATGAGTTAAACTAAATCTGAAATTGTATTGCAAGATTTTAGTGAATTCCGTTGAAAGAGTTTATTTCATATGAGTTAAACTAAGTCTTTTTTTATAGTATAGTTTAATTAATATATTGA
>APFE030007024.1:315859-339858 GCA_000404065.3 Pinus taeda | reverse complement strand
AAACAATGTCCCAAGACAAAAGAAGAGGAAGAGGAAATGTCCCGTGTTCCATATGCAAGTGCAGTTGGCAGTTTGATGTACGCCATGGTCTGTACTAGACCAGACATTGCACATGGAGTGGGAGTATTGAGCAGGTTTATGTCAAAACCAGGGAAGGAGGACTGGGCAGCAATGAAGCGGTTTTCAGGTATTTGTGCTACCAGGATTGGACAGAGTGTTGGATATCTGTGGCTTTGTTGATGTAGACTGGGCTGGAGATTTGGATCGGAGAATATCTACAAGTGGGTATGTTTTAACCTATTTGGAGGTGCAGTCAGTTGGATGAGTAAGAAACAATCTGTAGTGGCACTATCAACTACAGAGGCAGAATACATGGCACCACTCATGCAAGCAAGGAAGCAGTTTGGTTGCAGAGATTGTGTTCAAGTATGGGGTTAGTACAGGGAGCTATAAGGATAGACTGCGACAGCCAAAGTGCAATTTTCTTGGCAAAGAACCCTGCTTATCATTCAAAGACAAAGCACATTGATGTTCAGTATCACTTTGAGGGATATGATAGAAGACAAAAAGGTGTTGCTGGTAAAGGTGGACACTTTGAAGAATACTGCAGATGCATTGACAAAATCTGTGAGCTTTGAGAAGTTCTCTTGGTGTAGAGAAACAATGGGCATTTCAGGGTTGGAAAAATGACTAAGCTCTCCTATGGCCCCCTATGGAAAGAAAACAACAAGTGGGAGATTGTTGGGTTGTGTTATATTCTTTCCACGACTAACCTTCGTAGTGAACTGGGAGGTTAGAGGACCCCTCATTGCATCGATTGCGCAACAGGGGGGTCACAGGGAGGGCGGCAGCCCCCCCTGTCCGGGGGGTTTGAGGGGTGCGGGTAGCCCCGCTCTACAGGGTTCGGGGCAACGCCCCGAGAAATTTTTTTTTGGACCCTATATTAGGTTGGGCAAACCTACCTATGGTTTTCGGTCCATTGTTTTGGACGCGATGGTTTTTGGTCCATGGTATTGGATGCTTCAGCATGTATAAATATGTATTGTAACATTGAAAGGAATATAATGAAAAATCAAGCTGGTAGTTTCGGTTTTGAGATCCAGTGGGAAATCTCTGTGTATATGTGTTTTATGTGAAATGCTCTCGCATTTTTATTTTTCCTGTGATTTAGAATTCGTATGCAGGTAATTTTTGTACGAGTTTAAAACCTACATTATTTGAACAAGTGGAAGGGGCCAACATATTCTCTAAGATTGATCTAAGATCCGGTTATCCCCAAATCTAAATAAACGATGAGGACATCTGTAAGATTTCCTTCTGAACTCGCTACGGTCATTACAACTTTGTTGTCCTTCCTTTCAGCCTTACAAATTCCCCAACTACTTTTATGAGCTTCATGCACAATATATTTCAGCCTTTCCTAGATAAATTTGTGCAGATTTTTATTGATGATATATTAATTCATTCATAAAATCAAGAGGAACGTGAACAACGCTTAAGAATAGTGTTGCAAATTTTGTGAGATAATCAGCTATACGCTAAATATAATAAGTGGGATTTTCACAAGGATAAAATTCAGTATTTGGGTCATTTTGTATTAGGTGAGGGAATAGCGGTTGATTTGAAAAAGATCAAAATGATAATGCAACGGACAACCCCAAAAATAGTTGTAGATATTAGATCCTTTTTGGCCCTGGTAGGTTATTACCGTCAATTCATTAAAAAAAATTCAAAAATAACTTTTCCTATGACTTCTCTACAGAAAAAGGGTGTGCCTTCATTGGATAGTAGAATGCTAGTAGAGTTTTAGGTAGCTAAAGAAGTTACTCACCACTGCACCAGTGTTGAAAGTAGCAAATCTGAAAAAATCATTCGTTGTTTGCATAGATGCAAGTAAGGAAGGATTTGGTGGAGTATTAAATAAAGAGGGAAAGGTCATCGCATATGAATAATGTAAATTGGGAGACTACGAACAACAATACACTGCTTATGATCTAGATTCAACATCAGTTGTACATGCGCTTAAAATGTGGTGACACTACCTTTTAGGAAAGAAATTTCTACTATTAACCGATCACAACAGTTTCACAAATTTTATTGATGAGTCAAGCTTGAATGCTTGGTAGACCTAGTGGACTACATTTCTAAGTGAATTTGACTTTGATATGAAGCACCTTAAAGGAAAATAAAATTGGGTGGCTAATGAATTAAGCTGAAAAATGCATTTTTTCTATCAAATATAACCTAGTTATGCACAATTTAACCTCCTTGAAATTCTCAAGGAAGCATCCCTCAAGGATTGGGAATACACTTTTCTATTGCAGCAAGTAGCAGAAGATTGGAAAAAGGGAAAACAATCTAATTATGGTATAAATTCTAAAGGATTGATGACATTCAAAAACAAAATTTATGTTCCCAATCAAAATTTCGTTAAGAAATTATTACTAGATGAATTTCACAAGAAGCCTTATGTCGCCCATCCAAGATATCAGAAACCTTTAGTAGCTATCTAGATATGTTACTTATGGCTTGGATTGATAAAGGATGTTTCAGACTACTTACACAAGTGTTTGGAATGTCAGTTAGTAAAGGTAGAGCATTAGCATCCTATGGGTCTCCTGCAATTGATACCATTTCCTAAATGGAAATGGTGTACGATCACTTTAGATTTTATTACAAGAGTAGCTCGCACTAGAAAACAACATGATTCAATTATGGTGGCAATAGATAACTTGAGTAAAACAACCCATTTTATACCTATGAAATCCACCTACAAGACAATAGAGATAACAAATATATTCATGAAGGGAATCTTCTAATTACATGGGATACCTCGAGTTGTGATTTCTCGCAAAGATGTAAAATTTACATCCGCTTTTTGGAAAACCCTTTTTGCTAGGTTGGGCACTCAGATTCAATTCAGTACTGCTTACCATCTGCACAAGGATTGGCAAACGGAATCAGTAAACTAAGTCCTCGAACATATGTTAATAATTTTTGTTATGCAACAACCCCACAAGTGGGAGGATTACCTCCATTTAGTAGAGTTTGTATATAACAGTGGCCATCACGAATCTTTGGGCATCAGCCCTTTTGAGGTATTTTATGGATGGAAGTGTGGTGTACCCACAGACTGGAATAACCTGGTTAATAAGTTAGCATTGGGTCCGGATATGTTAGCAGAGATGGAGGCCACAATGAAAACGGTTCACTAGATGTTAAAGGCCATGCAAGGTAGGAAAAAAATTTAAGTGTATAAAGAGAGGATTCATAAAGAATTCTAGATAGGGGATCATGTATACTTAAAAGTTAAACCCCTAGAAAAGCCCTCTATAGTGGAAGGGTTGCACTAAACTGGCACCACAATATTGTGGACCGTTCCAAATCCTGGAACAAATCAGACCAGTGGCATATAAAGTAGCTCTTCCATGCCACATCTTAGTTCATAATTTCTTCCATGTATCCTTGGTAAAAAGATATGTATACAACCCTCAACATATAATTAACTCGGAAAATATATAGGTAATAGGAAAAAATCAATATGTGATGTCAAAATTGTTGTTTGCCGCAATTCTAAGTATCCATTATGGTTTTTAGTGGTTGTTTTAATATCGTAGAAAAGAATCTTCTTATTTCAATACTTTTAATATATATTATGTTATGAGATCATGGTGGTGAATTTATAATTTGGTTGTTCGTTTGTTTAGGGAAATCTTTGTTTTTTTGGATGTTTTAATATGGCATGAAAGGAGTTTTCTTATTTTAGTATTTCTAGCATATACTATGGGTGGAGATGATGTCAATAAATTTGCAAATTGGCTTTTGATTGGTTTATGTGGAAAAAAATATATATATTTTTGGGAGAAACAAAAGGTTTTAGGTAATTGTGGTATTCATTTGTTTGTCTCTCTAACTAGAGAAAATGACTTTTTGGCCGTGGTTGGGAGTGGTGGACTTCCCCGCTGGTTCAGTTAGGGTGGGTCTTTTGGAAATCAGTATTTTGGGTTGCCTAGAATTTTTTTTTTTTTTTTTTTATATATAGGGAAAAGTACTATTGGGTCCTTGCCTTTTTGTGGAAGTCTTTATGTTTTGTAATTTTTCCGAAAAGTAATATTGGTCATTGTTTATTGCTAGTGAGGTGACCATAAAAATGACTTTGTGGATAGTTATATCTAACAAGAGTTTATAAAAGAGGTTTTATTTTTTGAAAAATAAATTTATGGTGATATATGGTGATTTGAAATTCAAAGTATAAAGGTGATGGGGTTTTACATTAGGCATTCAAGTAGTTCGAGTTGATGAGGACTACTTAGATGCACAATTAGCTTGAGATGATGTAGGGCCACTGTGGCTAATCACGATGGATAAAGAATCTTCATCTATGTTACATATTGTGTTGGATGGTTAGTTTTTTTCTTGCCTTAAAAGGCATAAAACACCTATATCTCTCTCAAAACTATGAGGTAATATATCTCCCTTAAAATTTAAACACAAAGATTCCCTTCGAATTTAGAGGGTTTAATGTGAGATATTATTATTTTAAGAATAGATTCTATCATATTAAGGTGAAGCATCTGGTATTGCATTCCATTCTCTTTGATTCTTTATTGTGAAGCTTAGATTCCATCTTATTAAGCTGAAGCCTCTACTGTTGGAATCCATTCTCTTTGTTCCTTTACTCTGAAGGGATTACATTGTAATCAATACTAACTTTTTCTGAGGCCTTTACTTTGACAATACTATTACATTACAATGTGGTTAGCATTAATATTGTATTATAGAGTCACACACTTGAGAGTTATGTAAGCTTTATTTATTTTTTGATGCCCAACTTAACAAGTGAAATGTTTATCAATAAATGGAATTTGACACTAAAAAGTTGGTTTCCTATGGGTTCTTCAGCACAGTTCTCCCAAATAGAGTGTTAGTTTACTCGAAAATTAGCTCAAGAGTTGTTTTTGGATAACCCAATATTTGAAATTTTGTATCGTTGTATTTTAATATTTTATCAAGATAAACAAGAAATTGAGATTTTGTTCAATGTTATCACGAAGGTAAGTATAAGAAGGATCTACAGGTGTGATTCATATAAGGATGGTGGGTTACATAGATTTACATATTTATACTGGGAAAGATGACACGGTGTTAATGTTAATTGTAGCTATTTTTTTTTATGTGCCTTGGAACTCTGTGTAGGCTACATACAAGTTTTCTTTTGCTAAATGTGTCAACTGTATTTAAATGTTTCCATTGTGTCAAAGGAATCCACTAATTACCCATTAAAGATATAACTTTTCCTTCGGGCTTATAGGGTTTTTTCAAGCTACCATAAATAAATATAAATAAAGCTAATATTAAATGTTGTTTCTTTTATAGGAATAAGCTTCCATCTAACCCAATATTTAAAGTTTGTTTTATACAAATAAGATGCCATCTAACCCAAGTCTATTTGTCCTAGAGACTGCTTCCACCATTAAGTAGACATGAAATATGGATGATTATAAGGTTTATATTCACATTTGATTTTCATGATTTCTTGAAAGTGTGCATAGATTTTGAAAAATGTAAAAGATATTTGGCAAAATATTGTTGTATGACATTGTTTCCTCCTTATCAATAAGTCTTTTTTAGTGTAACACCCTTTTGTTTCATCATATTTACTTTTATCATTTTTTACCAAGTTTATGCAGAACTTAGAAACTTTTAAATTCAATTAATATGTTTGTTAAGAAGTTAAGGCTTGAAAAACCGAGTATCATGACATTTTTGTTTAAAGAAATTAAATAGAGTTAATTAAGGAAAAAAATTGAATATTAAATAGTTATAACAAATCGTTGAACAGTTACAAACAATTGCCATCCCTTTTCCCCGAAAGAGGAAAGGAAATGGTAGCAAGGGGGCTGCAAGAAATTTTCCTTGAGCTTGGTAGTGATACCAGTGGGAAGTTTTCAATTATGGAAAACAATCGAATGGGTGTGCGACTTGAGGTAGAGAGTAGTTGTGACGACCAAGATAACTAACTGCTTTTATTCAAACTGTTAGGAGTAGGACGTTCTCGGTGGGGACCATGGACATGATTGTGAGGTCCATGGCTGGGTTGGGAGTCCTTCCAGAAAGAGCATTGACTACATAGTGTTAAATAATTTGGAACAGATAAGTACCAAAAGATTATATTTATTATTGACAGTTTAAATGGTGTATAACTAGGAGTAATGATTCCGTTTTCTTCTATCTCTAAGCTAGGTATTGCTGATTATGAGTAACATGTTGTATACTCTGTTGTATTAATCATAGATAAGGATAGATTTCATATTTTTCCCCTACTTTTATATTATGATTGAAGCTAAACCTTGCAGTATTATAATTCTACAAACCTAACCAATATTGTGTTGTATTACTGATAGGAGCAAGGATAATAGAGTTATAATCATTACTTAGATTCTATTAATTGTATATATTTATGGAATGGAAAAGAAACTAAAATTATCTATACATTTAAGTACTGAATCACCAAGAAAGAAACAAACATAATATTCACTACTTTCCTAATAGAGAAAGGCCAACAGCTTGAATGTATAAATTCCTTTCGATTGTAAAAAATGAATGAAATTATATTCAATATATACCCTGACTTAACAGATACTCAAGATTCAACATGCATTCAAGACTCATTACAATTACGGGAATTCACTAGCAAGTTATTGCTTATTAAAACAAAGAGTAAGAGCAATAATCCATAGACAAAATATCTTTAAGAGCTATAACCATTATTAAATATTCATCTATTCAGAATTCTCTGCATAAACTGTTTCCATTCAATATACAGGACAACATAAACTATGAATATATTCATGTACATGCAATCTGTTCTTATACTCAACTCTTCCATGGCAAGGCTAAGACTTGGCGAGGGTTATCCATAAAATTCCAAACAAACCTTCAAAACAACCAAGAAACTCAGTAGCATTGTTGGGAAACATATGCCATCAATGAATAACTATAAATTAATTTAGTTTAAAACCATTCAAAATATTACATTAACATCCAAGTAGCCAAGCTCTGAATCCAAAATGGCTACAATCGAATGACATTTTCTACATCCCTTAAGCGATTATGAATTTTGGGTTACACTGAGACTTTAGCCGTGACGAGATCCAACAAACCCTCCCACCCTCAAATGTAAAGCTGAATCTAGCCTTAACATTCAAAGTATGTTATCAATTGGTGAATTTAAACCAACTTGTAAATAGCAGAGAACTGTTGAATTAGTTCTTGTGTAAACCCTTTTCGAAGGCTAATTGAATCTTGGAACAAGGTGGAGTTGTTACCTGTAAACCCAACTAAAACCCATCAGAGGTTAGTTGTCGAGAAGATTAATCCTACAGATAAGCACTTAAAAAACTACGCTAATTATATCTGTACATGGAAGGAACTGTTCCATTATTAGAGCATCACATCCCTGAAAGTCCAACATCAGAATGTCAAACCACAACTTCTCAGAAGGAAAAAGAGTGTTTGTGTTAGTTCCAGAGTAAAGGAAACCTGGGTTCTGCAACATAAGGGTGTCCCTATTCTGCCACTGGGATCGAGAGAAGAATCAAGACCATCAACCTCAGTATGCCTGCAAAAAACGTTCATTGTTAGTTACATTGAGAAGGAATGATGGTAACTATGAATACAAAACAAATACTGCATCAAGTGGCTAGCTTACCTCATCAGCAAAATTTGTTTGAAGAGGATAGCCATTAATTCTAGAATCGCTAGATGGCACCTGATAACTGAGTAGTTGTAGAGGTAGAAACCCTCATTTCCTTTCTTCACTCACTTCTCATTACAGAGCTTCAACCCTTCTCAACACCGGCAGAGTGAAATGGAATAGGAAGGTGACATTAAGGTTTACAAAGTAAATGGGTTAGGTTTCCCATGCCTTAGCTACACTGTACCGGCCAGACTCGGCATTAAACCCCTACACCTTATCATTAAATTGAACCATGTGGGACTGTCATCACCTCTATCAAGGTGAGGACAGGTGGAATTCAACCATGTCAACTCACAATTAAGTTGTGCAGATGGATTAGGATTATGTTATATCCAAACCTTTAATACATGCAAACTCATTTTGTCATTAATGGTTCAATTAAAATTGAACAAGTCCTAATCCATGAACACAGAGGTAGAGATAGAAGTCCACACTCAACATGTAGAGGAACCGTACTATCTGAAACTTGCTAGAGGTGCTTTATGTAGAGGCCAATCTGGATACATGGATATAGTTGGGAGAGGAGTCTCGACAAGATAATGTTGTGCTGCTATAAACAGTGCAACAACTATGTATAGAAATGATAAATTTGAGGTCAGATAGTGAATGCATGAGACAGGAGCAAGAGAAGATTTTCACAAGCCTGTCCAAGCAACAGAATCAGCGAGGGTTGGAACCCAGTACGGAGGATAGAGAAAGAATACCAACAACTCACCATGGTGAGGATAATGCCAAGTCATAACAAGGACATAAGGAGGATGAAGAAGGGCATTCGAATAACGTGTCAGACAAAAGGAAAACCAAAAAACAAAAGATGGAAATACAGGGCCAGTTTAAGAAAATAAAACCATCACTCTTCAAAGGAGAATTTGAGGACGTAGCCAAAGCACGACTGATTGATATGGGGAAATATTTCCAAATTTATGAATATATTGACAAGCTCAAAGCATGTTTAGAAATTTATCAATTATGGGGAAAATTCACTCTCTGGTGGGAAGAAATCAAAACAGTGAGAAATATTTATGTAGAATAGGTGAGCTGGCAAGAATTCTAGAAACACCTGAAGGATGAATACTTGACTCAGCAATACTACAATGAAAAAGTGAAGGAGTTCCATGAGTTAAGATTGAGAACCTTGACTATGAATGAATATGTGAAGCGGTTCACCTCCTTGTAATGATATGTTCCATACATGCAGGAGGAAAAAGAAAAAATTCATTGATTTATCACTTTTGCCTAATTTCATGAAGGAGAAGCTGGAATTTGAATATTCGAGGTCAATGGATGATGCAGTGCGAAAGGCTGTATCTGTTACCAACAGATGAAATAGAAAAATGAGGCACCAAAAGGAAATTCAAGCAGAAGAATGAGGAATCTACCACCAAATAGATAAAAGAAGTTAACAAATGGTTGGAATACTCAGTAGAGAACCTTTGGAAAATTTACCAGAAATCCACCCAATTTTCTAGCATACCATGAAAGTAAACAGAAAGAGAGAATTAATAAGCATGTAATCGAACAACCACCTAAGCCACCTCTGCAATGCTAGGGATGTGGAGAATCTCACTATTATAAGAAAAACCCTCACAAGGCTCGAACTGAATAGCTTTCCAACATGCAAGAAGCTTCTATAGTTGGAGATATAGCAAAGAGTATGCCCAAAATTAATCTCGCTTTGGATGACCATAAGGCCGAAGACCAGCCCACCATGATCAAGTGCAAAGGTATGATTGCTAATCAACATAGTTTGGTTTTATTTAATCCAGGTGCTAGCTTGAGTTAAATTAGCCCCAAAGTGGTAGAAAAATGTCAGTTGCCTAGTAGAAAATTTAACAAATCCTGGCTAATACAACTAGCCACCAGAGCTAAGAAGAAGCTATTTGCCAAATTAGAGAAATGTCCTATCTTAGTTTTAGGGCAGCCCATTCATGTCGATCTAAATACATTGCCCCTAGGTTCCTATGATGTATTGATAGGAATGGAATGGTTAGAAGGACATTGGTCCTTAGTGTATTGTAAAAAGAAATATGTGAACTACCTTACAGAACTAGGGCAAAGAAAAGAAATTCAAGGAATCCAAAAAAACATGAAATTATGCCACATCACTGCTAACTAGCTAAGGAAATGCATTAGATAAGGCTGCCAGATTTATGTTGTTCAAGTAGGATACTCTAATGACAAAAATAAGATGACTTCTTTTGAAAATATTCCTGTAATCCAAGAATTCGTGGATGTATTTCTAGAAACTATTCCAACGATATTCCCTAGACGTGACATGAATTTTACTATGAAAATCATGCTTGGAGCAACCCGGTTTCAAAATACCCTTACGTAATAAGCATCCCTCAGTTAATATAACTTAGAATAAAGTTGCAAGAGGTTTTAGACAAAGGGTACATTCATCCGAGTGTATCACCATGGGGAGCCCTAGTATTGTTTGTTCAAAAGAAGGATGGGATGTTAAGGTTGTGCATTGACTACCAGAAGCTAAACAAACTCACTGTCAAAAATATATATCCTTTACCTCGGTTTAATGACTTACTTGACCAAGTGCAGGGGTCCAGTGTATTCTCTAAGATTGATCTAAGATTCAGTGACCACGAAATATGAATAAAGCACTAGGACATCTGTAAGATTGCCTTCTGAACTCACTATGGTCATTACGAGTTTGGCATATTACCTTTTGACCTTACAGACGCCCTAGCTACTTTTATGATCTTGATGCACAGTATATTTCAGCCTTTCTTAGATATATTTGTGCCGATTTTTATTGTTGATATATTAATTCATTCAAAAAATCAAGAGGAATGTGAACAACACTTTACAAATAGTTTTGCAAATATTTCGGTATAATCAACTATATGCTAAGTATAGCAAGTGTGATTTTTACAAAGATAAAATTTAGTATTTGGGTCATGTTATATCAGGTGAGAGCATAGCAGTTGACTTGAAGAAGGTTAAAATGATAATGGAATGGACAGACCCAAAAAATGTTGCAGATATTAGATCCCTTTTGGGCCTGGCAGGTTATTACCATCAATTCATTAATTTTTTTTAAAAATAGTGTTTCCTATGACCTCCCTACAGATAAAATGGTGTGCTTTCCATTAGATAGTAAAATGGCTGTAGAGTTATGAGCAGCTGAAGTAGTTACTCACAACTACACTAGTTTTGAAAGTAGTAGATCTGAGAAAATCATTCCTTCTTTGCACATATGCAAGTAAGGAAGGAGATGGTGGAGTATTAACTCAAGAGGGAAACATCATCGCATATGAATCACATAAATTGGAAGACTATGAACAACAATACTCTGCTTATGATCTATAGTTAAACATAGTTGTACATGCACTTAAAATGTGGTCGCACTACCTTTTATGAAAGAAATTTCTACGGTTAATCGATCACAATACTTTAACAAATTTTTTTAATCCGTCAAGTTTGAATGCTCGACACACCTGGTGGACATCATTTCTAAGCGAATTCGACTTTGATATGAAGCACCTTAAAGGTAAACAAAACTAGGTTGATGATGAATTAAGCAAAAAAATGCATTGTGTCTATGAAATACAACCCAATTAGGCACAATTTAACCTCCCTAAAATTATCAAGAAAGCATCCCTCAATGACCGAAAATATGCTTTTCTGTTGTGGCAAGTAGCAGAACATCAGAAAAAGGGAAAACAATCTAATTATGATATAAATTCTAAATAATTTCTGACATTCAAAAACAAAATTTATGTTCCCATTCAAAATTCCATTAAGCAATTATTACTGGATGAATTTTACAGGACGCCTTATGCCACCCATCCAAGATATCAAAAACTTTTAACAGCTACCCGGATAAGTTACTTCTTGTCAAGATTAAGAAAGGATGTTGTGGAGTACTTATCCAAGTGTCCAGAATGTTAGTTAGTAAAGGAAGATCATCAACATCTTGTGGGTCTTCTGCAACCATTACCTATTCATGAATGGAAATGGGATACGATCACTTTAGATTTTATTACAAGACTACCCCGCAGTAGAAAGCAGAATGATTCAATTATGGTGGTAGTAGATAAGCTGAGTAAAACAACCGATTTTATACTTGTGAAATCCACCTATAGGATGGTAGAGATAGTAGATATATTCGTGAAGGAAATCTTTCGATTAGATGGGATACCCGGGTTATGATTTCTGACACAGATGTAAAATTTACATCCACTATTTGGAAAACCCTTTTTGCTGGGTTGGGTACTTAGATTCAATTCACTACCACTTATCATGCACAAACAAAAGGCCAAAGAGAACGAGTAAACCAAGTCCTCGAAGATATGTTAAGAATGTTTGTTATGCAGCAACCCCACAAGTGGGAGGATTACCTCCTTTTAGTAGAGTTCATGTATAACAATGACCATCATGAGTCTTTGGGCATGATCGCTTTTGAGGTATTGTATGGAAGCAAGTGTGGGGTACCCACAGACTGGAATAACCTAGTTAATACGTTAGCATTGGGTCCAAATATGTTAGCTGAGATGGAGGCCACAGTGAAAAAGGTTACGCATAACTTAAAGGGCCACGCGACATAGGCAAAAGGTTTACGTAGAAAAGAAGAGAATTCATCAAGAATTCTAGATAGGGGATCATTTATACTTAAACGATAAAGACTAGAAAAACACTCTACAGTGGAATGGTGGCGTCGAACTGGCACCACGATATTGTGGGTTGTTCCAAATCTTGGAATGAATCAGATTAGTGGCATATAAATTAGCACTTCCAGGCCACATCTCAGTTCACAATGTCTTCCATGTATCCTTGGTAAAAAAATATGTATACAACCCTCAACATATAATGAGCTAGGAAAATACACAGGTAATAGGAACAAATGAATATGTGATGTCAAAATTATTCTTTGGCACAATTCTAAGTATCAATTATGATTTTTGCAGGTCGAGCATGAGGGAGAGTTCCTGGAAGAGCCTCTTTGTCTTCTAGATCAGAGGCAAACCACCTTATAGAAGTGAACCATCCCCCAGGTTAAAGTGCAACAGAGGCACTTTGACCTGGAGGAGGCTAGTTGGGAAGAAGAGGAGATCATGTTGTAGGTCCATCTGACATTATTTTCTTAGAAGAACAATGAGGACAGTGTTCCTCATAAAGGTGGAGAGCTATAACACCCTTTTGTTGCATCATATTTACTTTTAGTTTTTTTACCAAGTTTATGCAAAACTTAGAAACTTCTAAATTCAGTTAACATGTTTGTTAAGAAGTTAAAGTTGGAAAAGCCAAATATCATGACATTTTTGTTTAATGAAATTAAACAAGGTTAATTAAGGAAAAAAAATGAATATGAAATAGTTATAATAACTCCTTGAACAATTACAAATGGTTTCCATCCATTTTACTAGAAAGGAAAGGGCAACAAGGGTGCTGCAAGAATTTTTCCTTGAGATCGATAGTCATACTAGTGGGAAAATTTCAATTATGGCAAGCAATCGAATGGGTATGCGACTTGAGGCTAGATAGTCATCCTGACGCCAAAGACACCTGACTACTTTTATTCAAACTATTAGGAGGAGGAAGTGCTTGGTGGGTGAAAATGGACACTATTTCCAGGTCCATGGCTGGGTGGTGAGACCTTCTAGAAAGAGTATTGATTGAACAATGTGAAATAAATCGGAACAGATAAGTACCAGAAGATTATATTTATTATTAACAGTTTAAATGGTGTATAACAAGGAGTAATGATTTCGTTTTCTTCTGTCTCTAAGCTAGGTACTAGTAATTATGAGTCACATGTTATATACTCTATTTTATTCATCATAGAGAAGGATTGATTTCATATTTCCCCTCTATTTTTATATAATAGTTGAATCTAAACCTTACAGTATTATAATTCTATAAATCTAACAAATACCCTATTATATTATAAACAAATGCAAGGATAATAGAGTTATAATAATTACTTAGATTCTGTTAATTGTATATGTTTATTGAAAAAAAGCTAAAATTATCAGTACATTTAAGTACCGAATCACCAAGAAAGAAACAAATAGAATATTGACTAGTTTCCTAACAGATAAAGGTCAGTAGACTGAATGTATAAATTCCTTTTGATTGTAAAACATGAATGAAATCAGATTCAATATATAGCCTGAGTTAATATATACTCGAGTTTCAGCATGCATTCAATACTCATTACAATTACATGAATTTTCTTATTCGCTAGCAGGTTATCACCTATTAAAACAAAGAGTAAGAACAATAATGCATAGACCGAATATCTTTAAGAGCTATAACCATTTTTCAATATTCCTTTGTTCATAATTCTCGACATAAACCATTTCCATTCAACATATAGGACAACCTAAACTATTAATATATTCATATACACGCAATCTGTTCATATACCCGGCTTGTGCACGGCAAGGTCGAGACTTGGCGAGGGTTATCCATAAAATTCCAAACAAACCTTCAGAACAACCAAGAAACAAAGTAGCACTATTGGGTAGCATATGCCGTAAAACAATAACTATAAATTAATTGAGTTCAAAACCATTCAAAATATTACAGTAAGGTCCAAGAAGCCAAGCTGTGAATCCAAAATTTCTACAATCAAATTAAATTTTGTACATCCATTAAACAATTACGAATTCTAGGTTATGGTGAGGCTTTGGCCATGTTGAGAGCCAGCAAACCCTCCCACCCTCAAACGTGAAACTGAATCTAGCCTTAATAGTCAAAGTATGCTATCGATTTGTGAAGTTAAACAAACCTGTAACATAGCAGAGAGTTGTTGAAGTAGTTCTGGTGTAGATCCTTTTCGAAGGCTCATTGACTCCGAGAATGGGGTCAAGTTTTTACTTGTAAACCTAACAAAAACCCATCAGGGGTTAGTTGTCGGGATGATTAATCCTACATATAAGCACTTAAAAACCTATGCTAATTCTATATGTACCTGGAAGGAACCATACAATCGTTGGAGCATTGGATACCTGAAAGCCCGCTATCGGAATGTCAAACCAAAACTTCTTAGAAGGAAAAAGGGTGTTCGTATTAGTTCCAAAGTACAACAAACCTGGATTCCATGATAGAAGGCTATCCTTGTTTAGCCACAAGGATCGAGGGAAGAACTGACACCATCCACCTAAGTATGCCTGCAACAAACATTTGTTGTTAGTGACATTAAGAAGGAACGACGGTAACTATGAATACAAAACAAATACTACATCAACTGGCTAGCTTACCTTGTCATCGCAGTTTGTCTGAAGGCGATAGCCGTTAATTCTAGAACCGTTGGATGGCACTTGATAACTGAGCAGATGCATAGGTAAAAAGCCTCATTTCATCTCTTCACTCATTCCTCATTACAGAGCTTCAACCCTTCTTACTACTAGCAGATTGAAATGGAATAGGAAGGTCAAGTTAGCGTTTACAATGTAAATGGCTAAGGTTTCCCATGCTTGAGCTACACTATACTGGCCAAAATCGGCATTAAACCCTTACTCCTTATCATTAAATCGAACCAAGTTGGAGAGTCATCGCCTCTTTGGCTATATCGAATTTTAATTTTTCAATATTTTCATACATTCAAAGTAAATCATAACTCCTAAGAGAAAGGTTTTAAATCGCATACAACTTTACCTACTGTAACTGAGGATATAAATCACATGGAAATTTAGTCTTTGGTTATCTCTGAATTTTAATTTTTTGAATATTTTCATAGATTTAAAGTAAATCCTAACTCCTAATTTTAGTATCATTTTTTACTTTTCACATATTTAAATGCATTTTGCATATCTTAATGATTATTGTATATATTCGTATTTAAATGTATTTTTTTTTGTAAGTTTGGTAGGACTCTCCCCTTTTCAAGTTTACATGTCCATTATTCACCCCGCTACTCGGGAGGGTAGTACAAGATTCAAACCCAAGATCTCTAATAAGATGAGATTTCACTTCACTAAATCTATTGATAAAAAATATGGTACAAGATGGTGCAAGCAAGAGAGACAAAAAACCAGCAACCGGAAATGATAGGACTATCAACCTCGGTTTCGAAGAAGGAGTGAAACAAGCGAGAAGCTACAACATATGGCTGGAAGCAAGAACACTGAAATCTACCCAAAATGGGTAGAAGCCTCAACAAGAAACTTTTCCCTTTCCTTTTTTTGACTTCGACCCAACCAGCATGGGGTGGATAAGCCATGACAACTTGAAGATTGAGAAACTCCATAGGAAGGCCCTCCTTTTCTGAGTCAGAGGAGGAGGTCAAATGGACACGTTTCTGGGCGATGGCTATATCGGAGGAATGCGCCGGACCATCGGTGGAAGGGACCACGGACTGAGGGGCATCATCCAATTCTGCATCGCTTCCTTCATATTCAATGCTAGAGGAATCAGAATCCACAACTGGTGGTGGAGAGCAAGGATCCCAATGTTTGGACTTGGGCTTCGAGAGGTTATCCTTATTCTTTTTTGCCGGGAGAGCTGGGCAGGAGTTCTGTAAGTGCCCTAATTGGTGGAAATGGCGGCAACGGAAAGCAGTGTTTTCATAATCCAGTGTCTGGGTCCAGACAAAGTCGTTCATCTTGAGATTGATTTGATCTGGAAGTACTTTGCTCAAATCTAACTCCGCACAAAATCTGGCATAAGTGTAGAGTCCTTTGTTTTCCCTCCAGTGATTTGCCATTAAGAAACTGCCCAAGGTGTTGCCTATAGCTTTATAGACTGCAGTATGCCATAGGTGGGTAGGTAAGTTTGGAAGCCTGATCCATACAGGTGTCCTGGTAATGATAGCGATTGCTGGATCACAATTTGGGAACCAAGGAGTCAAGAAGAGCCCTGCAGTTCCCATGAACCAAGGGCCTTCCTCTAAAGCCTTCTTATAATGCTTACTGTCAAGAAATAGTACTATGAAGTATCCTTTTGAACAGAAACTAATCTTATAGTGCTGAGTCCAGTTTGCATGAATCCATGCATAGAGATCCTGAGATCGCGGCCAAAGTCCGTTGAGTCTGCAAATGATGGCTCTTTCTGCATAATATTGAAGTTGAATTGCAAGACCTTCATGGGTGAGTTCAACAAAGGGAACTTCCTCTATCTTTTCAACGAAAAAAGGCTTAGGTTTATGGGCTTCCAGGGGTTTGGGGTTCTCATAGTGTACTGCATCTTTGTAAGAGAAAGGAGGAGCAGAGGATGACTATCCCACTGCACCTCCTCTCAAACAAAGGGTGAACACCAAAGAGCTGTTTCTGGAAATGTTGTAAGAAGATAGTGGAAGAAGGTCTTCAAGTTGTTTACCTTGAAAGGGAAGTCTCTAAAGGCCTGAAGGGATCCCAATCCTCCTTTCTAGAACCATTTTGAGATAAAGCACCAGATCTGAAGAATTGGCCCATTGCAGGATGGTTCTTCCTGTAGGCTAAGAAATTAGGATCTGAAAGGAGTCAAAGAAGTGTATCATATCTTCATCCATGCAGGGTGGATCAATTTTTTTTAGGCCTCTCTCTAATGGATTGGGCAGTTCCTCTATGAACCCAAATGCACCATTTAGTTTTGGATCTTGTCTATGCTTTGGTCTCTCTAGATCTGGCTTATAGGGATCATTTTCCAGAGATCCATCTGCTCTATCAAGAGTATCTGTATTCAATTGGAGAAATCGAGCCTCTGAGCTCATGGCCGCTTTGGTTAGGGCCACTACATCTGGCATCCGTTCATTTTCATATACCCTCGCCTGTTCAGATGAGTATTGGGACGTCGCAGTCCTTATGGCCCATAATCTCTCTCGCACTGTCCAGATGGGCCACACTACCTCTCTTTTATGCTTTACTATTGGCAGATTTGATCGATTACCATGATACTGGAGAATAAGGTGCCCAACTATTGATGTTCTGTGGGAGTTTCCTGCACGGCCCCCATCTCTGGTGTGCAAGGCGGCTGTGTCACTAAATCTTGGTGCAGAAAACCTAGCTTGATCAGCGTGCTCATTGTGAGGAGCAGAGAAGGAATTGCGAATGTCCGCAGTGCCATCCATAGAGATAGAGCTTAGAAGGGTACCGATGACGCGGTCGAACTAGTCAATACGCCTCACAGAGGAATCGCCTATATTGAAGACAGCCGAGGTATGTAGCCTCACCGCCAAGCTTGTTGAGGACGAGGGGATCTGCAGCATCGCTTGCCCTTTCGCCATTTTTCTGTCAGTCTCTTTTTCGAGTATTTAAATGTACTTTAAGATAAATGATGTATGTACATTTTTCCATAAATGACGACTCTTTACATTTTACATATTTAAGATATGGGAGGGTAGCACAAGATTCGAAGCGAAGATCTCAACCCAAGATTTGAACCCAAGATCTTCGATTTAATGAGATTTCAGTCCAGAACCATCACAACTTGATCTGCCCCATACCGATATATTTAAATGTACCTTAAGATAAATGATATATGTAATTTTTTTCATAAATGATGATTCTTTACTTTTTACATATTTAAGATATTTAAATGCACTTTGCACAGGTTCATGATTACTATATATATTGGTATTTAAATGTACATTAATATAAATGTTAAATGTAATTTTGTTTTCCATAAAATGATGATTCTAGTGAGGATTGACTTGCTACAAAATTATTTATAAACTTTAAAGTACTAATTGTGTTTGAAGGTATGAAAAGTAAGTTAACAAAAGGGTTATGCATTTTCACATGCATTAGTTTTGAATGTGTTTCACAACTACGGAAATATTTCATTTAATGTCTACGACACCTCTTAAGGTGTGGATGTGACCAATAGTACATGAAACAAATGTTTGGTGTCACATGTTTTTTGTAATAGACCATATTGTTGCATGATAGATCTAAAATTATTTCCTTTTCTATGTATCTCATTGATTTTATTTTTTTGTATGATACAATTTTTATTTGTGTATTACAATGATATGTTGTATGGAGAATATGGAAGAAAAAAGAATTATGTTGAGGCATGACGTTCTGCATGAAAGAAATTTTCCTTTTTGAAACAACTTGTTAGAATAAAAAGATGTAACAACTCTTTAGCAAAATCCTAATTTTTTTATTTTTATTTTGTTATTACCGTGGAGACATATTTAGATGGTTTGAAATCAATTATTTAAACTCCCTTATTATATGAAAGATATATTAACACTTTCCTCACTCCATTAGTTGGCCAACTGCGTAGAAATTGTACTATTGAGTATTCTAATATCAAATTAATTTGTTTTTTCCCATGAGAGAAGTAATGCCTCCAATTCAAAATAAATATATAAATCTTAGGTAGTAGTCCATTTGGCACGTTATAATAATAAAGTTTCTATAACTGTGGTAGATAAAGTCACGAATCTATGATTGTTTCATATACATAGTGTAATTTTCCATCTTTTGAATCTTTCCACATGAACTTTCAAGAACCTAAGCTTATTGCACCCAAGGTTTTCCAAATCTAGAGAAGTGTCATATAATCCATTTCTCATTACAATTTAGGGTTTCTATCGAGGGTGGAGAATTATTTGGGTTAGTTGGAGGAACTAACCCTCCTCCACTGTTCTCACTTGGAGTTCATTCCCCTCCTCTTTTTCCTCTGGCAGCTCTACAACTCCACTGCAGGGAACATGAGATCTTCTTGCTGGAAATTGAACTGGAGATTGTTTCCTTTTGATTAAGCTCACCTGCATGTTTTCTCTTCCTCTTCTACGAAGGAGGGTTAGATTCATTGCTTACTATTTTTCCTTGTGTGAAAACAGGGTGTAGGGTTGCACCGTCCATGATTAAAAACGCGTACATTAACCTCACGGCCTGGTATATTTTCTTGTCTTTAGTCAGGGTATAATATAATGTAACATTTTCTTGTCTCTCTCTAGCTCAAAGAGGTTTTACAATCCTCGAAGGACCTCACTGTAAATTGTGTTTATAATGTGTGCAGGTAGTCCCTCTTGTTCGAGCAACTAGAAATTCCCTCTCGAATTCTTGCATCAGATTCCTTGGCTTCACTGATATATGTCTTCTTATAGGGTATATATTTCTTCATTCTTTCACTCCTTCTAGAGCATCTCGGAGTGTTTTCCTCTGCACATAATTTTTCTTAGGGTCATCAAAAACCAAAAATCCCCCTACCTCGCGCTACCCCTTCCCCGGCTCGAACTGGTTCCACTGGCATGCTTTGTTGTTCGAGAGAAAGCTCTATAATTGACGAAGGGTTTTCATGATTTCCATTTTAAATGATGCAGTCCCCTGTTTTCATCTTTGTTTTGTTTAAAGTACTTACGGTGTTTATAATGAGAGTTTCCTTCTGACGGCTTCAAGAGGATGGCTCAAATTAGGTAACCTTGTCATTTCTATATATATGTCAATACAATGATGCATATTCTATCTCTTTATTCGATTGCAGGGTCTTCACTCCTCTTTGGCTCGAGTTGTTTCCTATATACAACCAAGGTTTTGGGTAGTCAACCGTCTCCATTTGGTTTTTAATGTTTTGTCTAATTCTTACGATTAAGTCTACGTTCAACATATTCTCAACAGTTCTTGCATAAACTATTGTTTGTCCATGCAACTTCATCATTAGAAGTTCCTAAACTTCTCATACTGATTCCATGGCATGAACGGACGTCATAGGTAAATACTTTGTCCCGTGGTTAGTAGTTTGTAACTTATCATTCATTCTCATCATTTCATTCCCTATATTCAATGGTCAAACACTGAGTTCAAATCATGCACAATTGTTTTCACAGTTTAACATTTCCAAGGATGAGAGATAACTCTGTGGTTTTGAGGGTTTCTCTTTATTTTAACAATTCTACTACCTGAAAGCCAGTTTCTCACAAGGATCCTTCTATTGAATTTACAGTAGCTTTTGTTTTTTTTAGCAATAGTGCCAAACCCTGTTAATCATTTTTTGAAGATTTGTATGTGTTTCATATCTTTGTTAGCTTGTCTATTTTTCAAGCATCGTTGTGCCAAAAGTCTTGTTACAAATTTTAATTGGTTTTCCATATACGACTTGTGGCATTTAAAACCCATGTCGAGCTCTTAATAAAAATTGTTTATGTATTTGTTTCAATATATTAATAGAAAGAATTGACCTTTTATAATAAATTCTAAGAACATGCCTTGATGCTTTGTTATTACAATCAAAATAAAACAAGGTTTTATATGATATGGCTTTCACAGCATTTACAGTGCCTCAATTTTTTTTCATTTCTTAGAAATTAATAACACCGGGTTTTGACCAATTAATAGTGTTCTTTATTATAGGTACATGCATGATTACTAGTCTTAGTTCACCTGAAATCCACTTAATGGCTTGCATGTTTAAGATATTCATCCCATGAAGAACAGGGTTGGATAAGGAATGGGCCCATGGGGATTGCTCGTCGGTTGTCAATAAATCTAGCTGGGCGGGAAGTTAATCCCAATCCCACACAACACCATGTCATAATTTATCAATTTTACATTCTTCAATATTATTTTAAATAGGTATAAACAACTTCTAACATTAATTTCCAATCACAGTATACGTAATATCTTTACATTTATGGAGATATGCTACAAGCTAACACAAATCTTATTTCCATAGTAATGAACACAATAATAAAAACATTACAAAAATAGAAAAATAAATATCTTTAACACTTATTTGTGTTTATATTCGTGCTTACTCGGGTCCACCACATTTCACAATTATTTCTGAAATAATTTTTAGAAGTAATTTATAGAAATTTATAGAAACTCTTTCCAACCTACACAGAAATAATTTGCTGAAATAATTTCTAGAAGTAATTTATAGAAATTTATAGAAATTCTTTCTAACCTACACAGAAATACTTATTTATACAAGGTTAGTTAGGTTTTCACAGAAATACTTATCTATACAAGGTTAGTTAGGTTTTAACAAAAAATTATTAAGGAAGAGAGAATGCTCCTCCCACAGCCTGGGTATCACCCCAGCACTCCCCCTGGCTATTCCCTTTCAGGACAATGTTTCTTGGATAGAAACTGAATCAAACTTACACAGGAATTCCACTAGCCCCAACCAACTCAAAAATTTATGTTCAGAGTTTCCACAAACCCTCACACTTATATATAAATTCCAATGTCACAACCACCTCAAGAATTTCTATATAGCAGCATCATGTGATGTGTAACCACCTCAAGAATTTCTATATAGCAGCATCATGTCATGTGTCCTGTCTTGTCTTGGTAATAAATTTATCAAGTTATTTCTTCAATCACGGTGCTTAGCTTCTTTGTAGAAGTTACATGTCCTATCCCGTCTTGTCTTGGTAATAAATTTATTAAGTTATTTCTTCAATCGCGGTGCTCAGCTTCTTTGTAGAAGTTACATCTAGTGTGACTGGGTCTATTTTATTTTGTGGTAGATTACATGAGACATAAGTAGAATATCTGTTTGGACTTTTTAGAACTTTTATTATTATTTTCTTTGTAGATCTAGATACCTAAATCCTAAGAGGAAGGTTTTAAATCACATAGAACTTTATCTATTTTATTATCATTTCTTACTTTTTACATATTTAAGATTTTTAAATCTACTTTGCATAAGTTACTGATTATTGTATATATTGGTATTTAAATTTACTTATTTTTACCTATTTGAGTAACACTTTTTATTTTTTACATATTTACATGTTTAAGATATTTAAATGCACTTTACATAGGTTAATGAATATTGTATATATTGGTATTTAAATGTATTTTTGTTTTTTGTAAGTTTGGTAGCATGGGATTCGAACCCAAGATCTTTGGTTTACTGAGATTTCTTTCCACGACCATTACTACTTTAGCTACCCACGCGCATGTATTTAAATACTTTAAAATAAACTATCTATGTAATTTTTTGTTTTCCATAAATACAAAATTATTTATAAAATTTAAATTAGTAATTGGGTTTGAAGGTATAGAAAGTAAGTTAACAAAAAGGTTATGCAGTTTCATGTGCATTAGTTTTGAATGTGTTTTCATGTGCATTAGTTTTGAATGCGTTTCATAACAACAAAAATATTTCATTTAATGTTTATCACACATCTTAAGACATGGATGTGACCATTAGTAAATGAAGGAAATGTTTAGTGTCACATGTTTGTTGTAATAGACTATATTGTTGCGTGGCCTTTTGCATTGCTATTTAGAAGATAGCAGTGCAAATAAAATATCGAAAAAACTTTGCTCTTCAGAGGAATGTTTGGGGGAAAGGTACGCAATTACAATGGAATACGGGAAGATAAAATAAATATTGGTCTTACAACCATATCGTTTAAAAAGGATAGTGGATGACCAATTCCTGATCAGATCTAAAATTATTTCATTTTCTATGTATTGCATTGATTTTAATTTTTTGTGTGATACAATTTTTTTTTTTGTGTGTATTACAATGATTTTCATTTTCCTCTGATATATTGCATAGAGAATATTGAAGGAAAAAAAGTTATGTAGAGGTATGATCTTTTGCGGAAAAGAGATTTTCTTTTATAAAGCAACTTATTAGAATAAAAGGATGTAACACATCTCTAGCAACATCCTAATTATTTTTTATTTTGGTTTTGTTATTAACATGGACACATATTTACTATGGTTCGAAATCAATGGTTTAAACGTAAACGTTATTAAGCCCTTATTATATGAATATATATTAACATTTTCCTCACTCCTTCTTTAGTTGGCCAACTGTGATCCAGGTGGATATTGGTGGCCACCTGCCAAGTCCACCTGGACCCCCACCATTTTCGTTCTCAGCATTTTCAGTTTCCTTAATTGTAGCACAACTTACTATTTTTAGCAATTTTTCGGGTCCTGAACTTTCGGAGTTGTTTTGAGGCCCTAAACGACGTTTTTTGGGGAATCCAAGGGCAACATGGGTCCATGGAATGGACCGATGTTGCCCATTCCAACAATGATAGTGCTCGAATAGATCTTTCTAATGAGCCATTGTACGCATCAAACGGAGATCATATGCTAAAGTTACGACCCCGGGAAGTTGATGTACCAACTTACCCCCAAACGAGGCCCACAGTTTGGCGTTTCATCTCCTAGGGTTAGGTTTTGGAATGTCAAGGGTTTTTCATTGTTTCTCAACAATAAATAGGCCTTCGAGCCTCATTGTAACACAGTTCAGAGGCATGTAGCCATCACATCTCTTCTCAGAGATAAGCTACCATCGCCCTAGCTAGTTTATTTCCCATTTCTGATTGTAAGCATGTTTCAGTATTTTCCATTAGTGAAATGAAGTATTATTT
>APFE030007024.1:270435-302160 GCA_000404065.3 Pinus taeda | reverse complement strand
CTCTTCTTCGAACGAGTGTGGGTGCACTTTGGAATCCCACAGTCTATCATCTCAGATCGGGACAGTCGGTTTCTCAGCACATTTTGGTCCAGTCTCTGGTCAATGCTGGACACCAAACTCACGAAGTCCACAGCCTTCCATCCTCAAACTGATGGCCAGACAGAGGTTGTCAATAGGATGATTGTTCACATTCTGCGCATGTATAACTCAAAGCATCCATGCACATGGGACGAGAGCCTCCCATATGTTTAGCACAACTACAACCGAGCTCTTGACAGCTCCACTTGCCACAGCCCTTGACATTCTTGAGAAATCAAATGCCAAGTACAAGCAACGACATGATCAACATCGGGTGCTACACAAGTTTCAGGTGGGCGACAAAGTCTGGTTGCATTTGCAAAAGGAACGCCTTACTGGAGCCTATCGGAAATTGAGACCACTCCGATATGGTCCTTACACCATTACTAAAGCTATGGGAGACAATGCATTTGAGCTCAGATTCCCCCATTCCTGGGCCTGCACCCAGTGTTCAATGTGGACCGCCTTCGGCCATACTTTCCACCATTGCTAGACACATCCGACATTGCAGAACAACTCCAACTCACAGAATTAAATCCAGATTGCATGGAACAAGCCGCAATTGATCGGATCATGGACACACAGATCAAGAACACTCACCAACAGAATATCCAACTGTATCGAGTGGTCAAAGCAAGCCAACTCCTTCAGCAGGGCAAGTGGTTCACCAGGGAACAGGTTTAGCAGAAGTTTCCTCATCTCATGGAGGAGCTCAACGCAATGGGGACCATTGCTTCCTAAGGGGGGAGGAATGATCCAGGTGGATATTGGTGGCCACCTGCCAAGTCCACCTGGACCCCCACCATTGTCTTTCTCAGCATTTTCAGTTTCCTTAATTGTAGCACAACTTACTTTTTTAGCAGTTTTTCGGGTCCTGAACTTCCAGAGTCGTTTTGAGGCCCTAAACGACGTTTTTTGGGGAATCCGGGGGCAACATGGGTCCATGCAATGGACCGATGTTGCCTGTTCCAACAATGATAGTGCTCGAATAGATCTTTCTAATGAGCTATTGTACGCGTCAAACGGAGATCATATGCTAAAGTTACGACCCCGGGAAGTTGATGTACCAACTTACCCCCAAACGGGGCCCACAGTTTGGCGTTTCATCTCCTAGGGTTAGGTTTTGGAACGTGAAGGGTTTTTCATTGTTTCTCAACAATAAATAGGCCTTTGAGCCTCATTGTATCACAATTCAGAGGCGTGTAGCTATCACATCTCTTCTCAGAGATAAGCTACCATCGCCCTAGCTAGTTTATTTCCATTTCTGATTGTAAGCATGTTTCAGTATTTTCCATTAATGAAATGAAGTATTATTTCCACTGCAGCTTTGTGTATATGGTTATCTCTGTAATTTGTTGCGTTCCTGTTTAAATCTGGATCAAACTGTGTATAGATTGTACTTTTGAGTATTCTAATATCACTAATTAATTTATTTTTTCCCCATGAGAGAAGTAATGACTCCAATTCAAAATAAATATATAAATCTTAGGTGGAAGTTCATTTAGCAAGTTATAATAATACAGTTTCCATACCTGTGGTAGATAAATTCATGATTTTATGATTCTTTCATATACGTAATGATAGCGAGTAACCCCACCAAACCCAAAGTCTTACCCTCTACAAAGCCTATTAAAATGATCCTCAAATTCTAACCCAAGATATTTCTGAATCTGGTAATTATTTTAAACCCAAGCGGAAGCTTCTTCCATTTAAATTTAAAAGGTCTTTGCCCCAATGTTTCTTACCTTGCATAAATTCTATGCAACTCCACTTACAATCTATCTCATCTTGTTTAAGTTCCGGCTACGCCTTCATCAAGGTTCCTTTGCAAGTTTCTGCTGCTCCTTCAATGCTATTCATCAGTCAAACCATCACTGCACCTTTTGAACTACTCTACGTTCTGGCTACAAATCAACGACTTTTCCAGACTATACTTCTGAATTTCTCCAGTGTTACAACTCAACGACCTCTACATCTTAGTTTATTCAGAACAACATTTCGCCAAATATATGATACTTCCTCTGCGTTATAATGTAACCATTTGATTGGGTTAAACCATGGCAATCTATAAACATTCCAACTGTCCACTTCAATTCAGAGTTTCGCTCCTTCAACATTTGATTGCGAATGCCTCAACAGATCTGGCATCTTGCACTTTTGAGTCAAATGAACCTTCAATTCATGTTCTTTTGCCTTCAATTTAATTCTACAATCAAATTCGATCCCTTTTGATTGCCACCAGACTTAACACTGAAGCAGAACCATTTCCATTACGCCTATCTCTTCAAGACTGGTATTTGACTGTAATTACCCCAATATTTTGCCTTTAAAAGGGACACCTTCCTCTCAATTGGAATCAATCTCAATACCCTCAACTATCCAACACTTTGCACAAACAGACTCTGATTTTTGCTCAACAAATACAGTGCTTTGTTGTAGCACAATTTATTCTGCGCCGAGATTTGGACCAATCTGTACACATTGACTTAGTCAACGCTAAGAGAATCAATTCTAGAAACCTAGATTAAATTTCCTTCCTTCAAACATGTCTTAACCCAATAGCAAATTATCAATTTGAATTGACATTTATTCATAGGTAATTGCTGATATCGATATCGATTACCAGAACTGGCATTGATTCCTCTGAATCAAACCCACTTAATTTAAACCCAACTCACAACAATATTTTAATGCAGAAATCATTCATCTTGTCCAAGACTGAAATGCAATTGAATTATGGAGTTCCTCTCATAAATTACACAACAATTTATTACATGCATTTGAAGGGCATTCAATACAGTGATAACAATCTCCTTCCTTGGCCTGATTTCCAAATCATCGACCCTTTTATAAACTACGTGAAGGCTTCCAAGTAGAAACCCCTGCTCTCTACTCACACTCTCTCCCTCTTCGTTATATTCTCCAAAAGGAAGTTATACATCAGTCATACCTAACTACTTCTTTCAACACATGAAGGAATTAGTTATACAGTTATAATTCAATCTTTATCTCTATTCAAGCAAAGTAGACCACTTTTAACTGCTTTCCCTTATTGAAATTAACACAAATTTAACAAGTAAGTCTTCCTCAAGCCTTGCATTAGCCACAACATGTGACCACCCCGTCACATTGATGGCCCGAACTATATGCTCCTGCATCAAACTCTCACGGTTGAAAACATTCATGATCTCCTGATCATGTGCTTTCAAAAAGGAATGAAGAAAAATAAAATTCCTCCTGGATCCCAGACTTTGTCATGGAGTTGTCCATATGCTTTGCTCCTCCGTTTAGGCGGCATGTCAGTTGCTTCCTGCTTCATCTTCCTTCTTTGGTCACAATAGTTTGGAGTTGAAAACACCCTAATAAGTTTGTCGTCGTGTTCAATTTCATAATCTTCCTCTTTAACTTCATGAGATCTGACCACCTGCACAAGGTTGTTTCCTTGGAAAAATATTTTGGTCACATCTTCACCAAAAGACAAACCAACATCTCGTTTGTTGGGTCCATGCCCTTTATGGGGCTGTGAATTGCTCCAAAGTATTTCACACATCAGACCTTCTTCAGAGGGCTCGCAGAATCAAACAATTTCTTGGATATCATCCAGTCTTATACCATCAACGCTAAAAGGACTATTACAGATAACAAAAATCTTGTCATTGAGGGCATGAGCTAAAGGCAAGCAGCAAAACACTTTAGAGGAAAGCTCAACCATGCCTCCATTGTACTTGGACATGACTTCGACCTCAAAACTATAAATTTGGTTCATACTCTTGCTTTCATGATTTCCTCTTGCAAGACAGATTTCAATTGGACACATACACTTGAATACAAATAGCGCGAGTATGAATTCAACTGAAAATGATCCTCGATCAACAAAATTACCATTAAAAAGATAAGGATTGTCCTCCAAAGGAAGCTCACTAACCTCCAAGATGTTCAAAAGGTCATAATACTGACCATGGATGTCACCACAAAGAGTGAATCGCTTTCCATTCAGAATGTTGATGTCAACCAGCGATGGCATCGCCTCTAACAAATCCTTTATTTGCAATAATATTTGAGATGCACACCTTCCACGCATATTTTCCTGATTCTTGAAGTCATCCATCACTTTCTTTATAAATTCCAATGTTACATTTTCTCCTTCTATTCTATGTTGTCACTCTGCCTTTATTGAATGAAAATCATTGGGTTCAACAACAAAATGATTCACAAGATCATTCACTGAGATGGCCTCAATAAATCTAATCTTTTTGATCGATGTTTCGGTCTCTTCAAGCTTTTTGGTGGCATCAGGATCATTTGGACAAATTCTCTTACCCTGCTGAAAATTTTTTTGTACTTCACTAATCACTTTTTCTGATGTTGTTAGCCTATGCCTTCTGGTCTGCTTCAACATCAGTTTCTTTATGTTCTTAGTCTCTGTCTCCAGTCGATCTTCTTGTTGGCCTTCTTCATTAATTCTCCCTTCCTGCTTTAGCTGGTTACTGCTCTCCAGCTGCATCTTCCTCTGTTTCACACATTCAAACTATGTGTCTCCTTTCAACAGTATTCCAATTGGCTATGTTGGACCTTCTTCTTTCATCAACACTTTTTTGTGTTGATTTAACTCCAAAGAGTTTTCAAGTTTTTCCCCTGTATCATCTATTCTAATAAGGCTTCCTTGCCCTGGTTCACAGTTGTGAACTTCCTCCCCTGCTTCTGCTTCTTTTACTGCAAACCTTTTGGAGTCCTCATCAGGTACTGGTGCTTTTAGCCATTTCTCCAACAACTCTAGCTCCTTCTCCCATACATTAGCTTCTTGATGAGCGTTGCTTTCTTTGTCTCCTCGATCCTATTGTTGACTTTTTATCATTGTCAGCTCTTCCTCATTCTCTTCACCTTTTGCTAGGTGAATCTCTGCTTCATGTCGTCTTCCTTGAGGTACGTTTTTCAGGTTGATCAACTCAACATCTCCCATGGCTGACTCAACCATGCCTATAATCATGACAAAGTGATGATCTTCTATTATGTTTTCAGAAATCATGGTCTTTTCATCATTAACTTCTTGGACAATATTTATTGGTTGTCCCTTTTCACCTTTATATGTTTCCTTCACTAATATTTTTGAGCTCTCGTCTTCTATGCAATTTTCTCTTCCAGGACTGTCAACTACATTCCATGTGAGTGACACTGAATCGCTTGAAAACAATGTTGAGGAGTCATTGGGCGAAGAGGAACAATAGCTAGGGCCACATGCTTCCTGCCGAGAAACATCTCTACCAACTATGGGCAACCTTGTTATTGATACATTAACCAACTCAGTGGAATCAGAATATCCTGAGTGGATAGGGTGATTGTTGTTTCCCAAAGTCAAATTTTCCAAATTTGGAGTTTCTTCTCAATCTGTAAGATTACCTGTATCGCCGTGAAGACAAGATGTCAGCAACTTAACCCTTCCTTCACTTGTTTTCATGTCCCCGCCTGCCAACTTCTCAAGGGAACCGACTTGATATGCATCCTAAAGCACGGGAGTAGAACAAGGTTGATCCCTACCTTAGATGGCACTTTCGCCAGGTTTCCATTGACCAACAAATGGTAAATTAAATGATGATTTGTCTTCTCCTGCCTGTCGAACTGATACTTCCACATCATTTAAACCCTCTTGGACCTCTTATGTCTCTCTCAGGCTACTCTTAGAAAGTTGCACATCCGCTACATAATATTTTTTAGATGTTACTAACGAATTCTTTTCTTCTGATAAAACACTCTTCCTCATGCTTATCTAGCCCTCTTGCATACCTGAACTTCCTTCCAGCGATAACATCGTGGCCAAGACTTCTGACAATGGTGTATGCAACGTTGGAAGCTTATGTGGAGCATTAACTATTTTATTTGCATCTTTCCCATAAGGTTGTGTTTCCACAGTTCCATTTGTTTTATCTTTTGTCACTTGTTTCTCTGAATTTCCTTCTAGTCTTCCTGTCAACATTTCAGGACACTGATGCAAGTTCTCTTCTAAACTTTTGAGACCCTCATATAATCTCACCCCTTCCTCATCATCATCCAGAGACATTCCTTCCTTTAGCTTGCAGATAACTTCATCTGCTTCATCTGCTTCTCCTGCTTCTTCAAGCATTTTCCTCTGAACAAGTTTGCTTGCGGCATCTTCTATTCTTATCCTTGACTCAAAGAATTTGTGTGTCTTTGTCCATAAGGCAATCTCACTTTGCCATAACTTCATCTGGAATGGTTTCCAAATCACTCTCTTTCCCTTCAGTGGAAAGATCCATCCTCCATTCTGGTTTTCCTGCTCTTGTAGCCATTCTTATAGTACTTGCAATTGTACCTTCATTATTGCAATTTCTCTTTCTATAACTTTATCAGTCATCTTACCTCTGTGGAATTCCTCTAAACCTCTTCCCTGATCCTCCATGATCATCTTCTCTATGAGTTTATCACTCACCATGAGTTGCACTAGCCTCTGCAACAACAAACTCTCCTGCTACCACTCAGCTGACTAATCCACTTCACTCAACCCGATCTTTTTGTTAAGTACTGGTTCACTACCTCTGGAACCTAATGAGCAGTCTCCACTCATCTCTCTAGGCTATCTCTTCAACTCACCTTCTATTCAGAACACTGCAATTTTCCTCCCTATCGAGACTTTAGCTAAATGTCAGGTTCACTTCCATCATCTTCTCTGCAACCATAAACCTTAATCACAAATTTCAAATCAGAAAATTATCTCACCTTTAAGATCCTGCATGATCTTGTCCTCCATTCATTTCTGCAATCATGTTCATTGTAATTGTGTACCTTTGCATATCAGATTTAGAATTTATATTCCTCTTAGTCTTCATCACACATTTAAATAAAACACACTTCAGTTCTCGACAGAACCTTCCTTGCATTCATTCAGAAAAACAAACATCTTGAATTTCAACAAAGCCTTTTGGCTCTAATACAAAAATGATAGTGGGTAACCCCGCCAAACCGAAACTGTTACCCTCTACAAAGCCTATTAAAATGCTCCTCAAATTCTAACCCAACATATTTCTGAATCTGGTAATTATTTTAAACCCAAGCGGAAGCTTCTTCAATTTAAATTTAAAAGGTATTCACCCCAATGTTTCTTACCTTGCATAAATTCTATGCAACTTCACTTACAATCTATCTCAGCTTGTTTAAGCTCCGGCTGCGCCTTCATCAAGGTTCGCTTGCAAGTTTTTGCCACTACTTAAATACTATTCATCAGTCAAACCATCACTGCACCTTTTGAACTACTCTATGTTCTGGCTGAAAATCAACGACTTTGCCAGACTATACTTCTGAATTTCTCTAGTGTTACAACTCAATGACCTTTGCATCTTACTTTATTCAGAACATCATTTCGGAAAATATATGATACTTCCTCTGTGTTATAACTTAACCATTTAATTGGGTTAAACCATGACAATCTATAGACATTCCAACTGTCCACTTCAATTCGGAGTTTCACTCCTTCATCATTCAATTGCCAATGCCTCAATAGATCCGACATCTCGCACTTCTAAATCAGTTGAACCTTCGATTCATGTTCTTTTGCCTTCAATTTAATTTCGCAATCAAATTCCATCCCTTTTAATTGCCACTAGACTTAACACTGAAGCAGAACCAATTTCCATTACGCCTATCTCTTCAAGACTGGTATTTCACTGTAATTACCCCAATATTCTTCCTTTAAAAGGGACACCTTCCTCTCAATTGGAATCGATCTCAATACCATCGACTATCCAACACTTTGCACAAACAGACTCTGATTTTGGCTCAACAAATCTAGTGCTCTGTTCTAGCACAATTTCTTCTGCGCCCAGATTTGGACCAATCTCTACACATTGACTTAGTCCGCACTAAGAGAATCAATTCCAAAAACCCAGATTAAATTTCCTTCCTTCAAACATTTCTTAACCCAATAGAAAATTATCAATTTGAATTGACATTTATTCATAGGTAATTGCTAATATCGATATCTATTATCAGAACTGGCATCGATGCCTGTGAATTGAACCCACTTAATTTAAACCCAACTCATAACAATCTTTTAATGCAGAAATCGTTCGTCTTGTCCAAGATTGAAACACAATTGAATTATGGAGTTCCTCTCATAAATTACACAACAATTTATTACTTGCATTTGAAGGGCGTTCATTATCGTGATAAACAATCTCCTTCCTTGGCCTGATTTCGAAATCGTCGGCCCTTTTAGAAATTGTCCAAAGGCTTCCAAGTAGAAACCCATGCTCTCTACTCACACTCTCTCCCTCTTTGTTCTATTCTTCAAAAGGAAGTTATACATCAATCATACCTAACTACTTCTTTCCACACATGAAGGAATTAGTTATACAGTTATAATTCAATCTTTAGCTTTATTCAAAGAAACTAGACCACTTTTAACTACTTGCCTTATTGAAATTAACACAAATTTAACAACTAAGTCTTTGTCAAGTCTTGCATTAGCCACAACATGTGACCACCCTGTCACATTGCTGGCCCAGACTAGATGCCCCTACATAACGTAATGTACATTGCCATCTTTCGACTCTTTCCAATCGAACTTTCGAGAACCTAAGCTTCTTGCATCGAAGGTTTTCCAAATCTCGAGATGTGTCATCTAATCCATTACTCAATCGAATTAAGGGTTTTTGTTGAGGGTGGAGAATGATTTGGATTAGTTGGAGTAACTAACCCTCCTTCATCATTCTCACTCAAATTTCATTCCTCTCCTCTTCTGCCTCTAGTGACTCTACAACTCCAATCCAGGGAACATGATATTTTCTTTTTGTAAATTGAACTGGAGATTGTTTCCTTTTCATTAGGCTCACCTACAATTTATGTTCTTCTACTACAAAGGAGGGTTAGAATCATTGCTTACTATTTTTCCTTGTGTGAAAACTTGGTGTAGGCTTGCTCCATCCCGGGTCAAAAATATGTACATTAACCTCAGGATTGGTATATTTTCTTCTATTTAGCTAGGGTATAATATAATGTAATGTTTTCTTGTTGCTCTCTAGCTTAAGGAGGGTTTACAATCCTCGGAAGACATCACTATAAATTTTGTTTATAATGTATGTAGGTAATCCCTCCCGTTCGAGGAACTGGAAATTCCGTCCCGAATTCCTGCACCAAATTTCTTGGCTTCATTGATATATGTATTCCCTTATATGGTATCTATTTATGCAGTTGTTTGCTCCCTCTAGAGCATCTATGAGCGTTTTCCTCGCAACAAAATTGCTCTTAGATTCATCAAAAATCCACAATTCCCCTTCCCCTCCCCCTCCCCCAGCTCAAACTGCCTCCGTCGGAATGCTTCCCTGTTTGGTAGAAAGCTATATAATCCAAGAAGGTTTTTCATGAATTCCCTTTTAAATGTTGCAGTCCCCCATTTTGATTTTTGTTTTGTTTAGAGTACTTACGATGTTCACCATGAGATCCTCTTCCAATGGCTTTAGGAGGATGGCTCAACTTAGATAACCTTCTTATTTCTATATCTATGTCAATGCAGTGATGCATATTCTGTCTCTTTTCTCGATTGCGGGGAATTAGTTTCTCTTAACTAATTCTTGCAGGGCTCAAGTTGTTTACTCTATACAGCTAAGGTTCTGGGAAGTCAACCGTCTCCTTTTTTTCTTAATGTTTTGTCTAATTCTAATGATTACATCTACATTTGACATATTCTCAATAGTTCTTGTGCAAACTATTTTTTGTTCATGCAACTCCACATCATTAGAATTTCCTAAACTTATCCTACTAATTCTAGCGAATCAACCGTCTTCATGGGTAAATACTTTGTCCCATGGTTGGTAGTTTGTAACTCATCATTCATTCATATCATTTCATGCCCCTATATTCAATGGTTAAATACTGAGTTCAAATCATGAACAATTGTTTTCACAGGTTAACATTTCTGTGGATGAGAGATAACTTTTTCGTTTAGACGGTTTCTCCTTATTTTAACAATTCTACCACCTGAAAGCCAGTTTTTCATGAGGCTCCCTTCTACTGATTTTTTTTTTTTTTAAACTATATTCCCAAACCCAATTCATCGTATTTTGAAGATTTATATGTGTTTCATATCTTTGTTAGCATGTATATTTTTCAAGCATCGTTATGCCAAAAGTCTTATGACAGATTTTAATTTGTTTTCAATATACAACTTGAAGCCTCTAAAATCCATGTCGAGCTCTTAATACAAATTGTTTGTGTATTTGTTTCAATATATTAATAGCATGACTTGACCTTTTATAATAAATTCTAAGAACATGACTTGATGCTTTGTTATTACAATCATATATTTAAAACTATTCTTTTTCTTGCAAAATAAAACAAGGTTGTATATGATCTGGCTTTCATAGCCTTTACAGTTCATTTTTTTTCATTTCATAGAAACTAATAACACCGGGTTTTGACCAATTAATAGAGTTATTTATTATAGGGACATGTATTATTACTAGTTCTACATCACCTAGAATCCACTTAATGATTTGTGTGTTTAAGATATTGATTCCATGAAGAATAGGGTTGTATAAGGAATGGGGATTTCTCCTGGGTTGCTAATAAATTTAGCTCATAAGCTGATCCCAAGCCCACACAACACCACGTAATAGTTTATCCATTCTACATTCTTTAATATTATTTTAAACCAGTATAAACAACTTCTAACATTAGTTTTCAAATTACACTACCCAACTTTGCGACCATATTTTCAATCACAATATACACAATACCTTAAAATTTCTGGAAATATTCCATATGTTAACACAAATTTTCTTTCTAGAGTAATGAACACAACAATGAAAACATTACGAAACATAAAATCAAATTTCCTTAACACTTATTTTTGTTTAGATTCCTGCTTACTCGGGTCCGCCACATTTCATAGAAATAACTTGCGGAAATAAGCTCTAGAAGTAATTTACAGAAAATCATAGAAATTGTTTCCAACCTACACATAAATAGTTATCTCTACAAGGTTAGTTAGGTTTACACTGGAAATTATTAAGGGAGAATTCTCCTCCCACCCATTGAGCTTGGTATCACGCCGAGCCAATTTCCCTTGACGATAATCTTTATTTGATAGATACTGAATCAAGCCTACATAGGAATTCCACTGACCCCATCCAACTCAAGAATTTATGCTCATAGTTTCCACAACCTCTCAGGCTTATATGGAAATTCCAATGGCCACAACCACCTCAACAATTTCACTATGACAACATCTTGCCTTACCTCAACATTGTCTTGTCTTCGTAACAAGTTTCCTTCTCCTCTTTCTTGATTTCCTCAGGTTTCTCTCCACCATATTGGCTCTCTCTTTGCCCAACTAGGATATTTATCTCTAGGGAGAGGAGTAACTCTCCATTAAATTATTGGTTGATAAATCCTCATTTATCATTTTCACCTTCTCGTAATTCCTTACTTGACCATAACTAATCTTGTTAAGGTAAAAAAAAAAATTCTAAAATTATATCAAGCATTCTTTGGTCCACATTCTACCAATTAATTTTTAGTAAAATTAAAGTATAATATTTATTTATTCATGCAGGGGAGTTACAACTTCACCCCCTTGAGTGAAACATTGTCCTGCCTTGTGCATAAAATATTTAACAACCTTTTCCAAGTTGAAATGATTCTTCCACATGATAATGTGGGTGAAAACTTGCTTTTTAGAAAACTTATGGCATACTTTTTTCTTTGAACAAGGATTGAAACCAACACTTCACCTTGGTACACCTATAACCACAAGCTTTGTAGAAATCATTAATTTTCATCATGCATTATTTAAGAGTATATATTCATACATGTCAAACTTTATTACAAATATTATCGACTGTTCAATTGTACCAAAAAGGGTCACCAATTTGCATCACAACCCAACTAAGACCAACTTTCTGCACCCAACAAGAGTTAGTAGCATCTTTGTAAACTTTTTTGTTAAAGACAACAAATATTTTATTTTATTTTATTTGTTATATTTGTACTGACGTACTTGTCAATAATGTTTCAAAAATATTTTGTTGTCTTTGTCCTTTAAGAGACATTACAACTAGTGCATTATCATATTAAGTGGTACTATTAGGTCTTTCAAAGCAAAGTTTAGGATTTTTTTTTTTTATATTTTTGGTTGCTCACGGACCTATGGTTTTGTCTTGGCATTCTAACAACATTTCCTCTTTATTACACAGGTACATATTTGGTTTCAAACTCCATAGAGCCTAATGCTTTGCAGAATCTCTGGTTTTCTTAGATAACCTTTCCCTCACAGGGAAATAAAATTAAGCTTGTGCTTTGTTTCCTTAGGGTTATGTGTTTGACTGAATCCCTACTGGGTGTTATACATAACTTATTCATTTTGTTCAAAATTTTACTATATTGTAATGTTATATTTTCTAAAAAGAGGGCAAAGTTCCCTCTTTGAATGATGGGAAAGATCTTGCAATTTTGATTCTTAGATATCAAAGTTGGGTGCTCTCGGCAATTTTACCCTTCTTAACCTTATTGTAAATTGTTTCAATATTCTATTCGTGTATAATGAATGTCTAGGCATATTAAAAGTGTGCTTGTCAATTTTCAAATGTGTGCCAATTCTCGATTTTGTATTTATTTTCTTCGTGGAATTGTCATATTAATTTTCATGGATGATAAAGATATCTTTATTTTCATTATACTTGGTAACATTTATACACAGTAGATAACATCTCTTCGATGGTTTGATGATACTTAAAAAATTAATTGTTAATGATAGGAGTCATCTTATTTCTTGTGGTGTTCAGTCTTTAATGGTTGGGTTTTGTACTAAGAAAGAACAATAATAGTGGGAATCAAATCTTTTTCAGGGTTGAACCCTTGCTTGGGACGCAATCATTTCTAGTTTTCATCATTTCGTCTTGCCAAGCCCTCGACCGCGGTTTTAGACTTAGTTCTAGATTTCCCTTTTCCTCGAATTTCTAGAAAATCCTTCTGTCTTCATTACATCATCTTCATGTGCTTGTTTTATCACGGTAATTTGTAAGAAAAAAAATTTGTAGTCATCTACTAGCATTTAACTTTAAATTTTTTTAATATTAAATATCGTATACTTTGTTATATTACTCAACTATCTGTCATTTTTAGTTATCATTTTACTTGGATCCTCTTCTAATTCTCTAAAGCAAGATAGGACAAGGACTTATTCAAAATAAATATATGTCTAGTGTTTTTCCCCTAAATATTTATGATGTTGGTAAGAATTTTATAGCAAAGGTATCAAATCAGTAGGGGCTATAATTTAAAAATGTGAAATTTGATGTAAAGATAATTCCATAACGTTCCAGCAAAAGCCCGCAAACTTTAACATGCATTTACTTATTATATCAACTTATCTCAACTCTTTCAGATGTTATAGTATTTCAAAATATTCGAATTTCCATTTTCATTTTGCTTTTAGTCACTTCAAGCCTTTTCCATTACAGGATGGTTATAAAATAGCACTTTGCAAATCATTATAGGAATTCGTTCACTGAGCCCTTTGACCACGCAAGGGAAGGAATTTTCTAAGCTATCTAGATTCCCTTACTGTTTTCATATTCTGATTTCTTATCTTACCTACTTGTACTTATAAAATTTTAACTTAATACGGGTACCTTCTCTCGATCACTGCAATGTTATTCAGATGTGAGTTCACATTTATTTAATATTAGGGAATAGTCTAGATACAATTACCATGCTTTTAAATTTACTGATTACTTCTGAGATTAATTTCTTTGTCACAACTTTCATTTTACATTCATTATTGGCATTAGCTGCTATATCAAATGAATAAATTCCAACCATCCCCATAATGGACTCATATTTTGTTATCAATGACATTCTACGTCTTCCCTCAACTTGGAGAAGGATTATCCTTATGTTTTCTTGACCAAATTCTTTAGGTATACTTACATACCCTACACTTTTCATTATCTATAATAGGGTTTCTTAGTTTTCTTCTCTTTATTTATTTTTATTTTTCAATATTTTTTATGCATTTACCATGTCTTTTTTTCATTCAAATGAATCTAAAGTAACCTATACAGATTCAATCGTTACTTTGAAATTTCAGGTTGTTTCCATGCTGTTGGGGTATACCCAACTTGGCATAGAGTCTAGGATAAACACTTACAATGTTCAACATTCCATTATTCTAGTTAACATATTTCCTTTTATTAGTTATGTCCATCAATAGATATTTTATGGTACCATATTATTGTTGTTTCTGGTTTAGCATAGCCAATGTTTCCACATTTGTTGACAAGTTTCTCTATCTTTTATACTGATGGTTGCATTTCCTTTAATATTCTTTGTAGAGGTTTTAGTGTAGATAATATAGTCATGTTTTCATTACTGTGCATGTGAGTTCCCTTGGCAAGAAATTAATCCTTATGTCACTCACTATTTTTGATACTATAGGTGTGATATATTAAAGGTAGAAAATAAATGTTTCTTAGTTGATATCAATGACATTTGACTTCTTGTATACCCAGCTCTTGATTAATCTCTCAAAAAAAAATTTCTTGATAAATATCACTCTTATAAGCTATATATTGAAATAATCAAAAGATTTTCACAATTATTAATAGGCAGTCATCCTATTGATAACCCCACAAATTTCTGGATACTTTACTTGTTTATCTTTCTTCATCTTCCAACTTTTTGGTGTTTTCCATTTCGCCATTTATTTACTTCATGCTTTCTTCCTTATCCAAATTAGAATATGTTTTACTCAATTATAAAAATAAATCTTTCAACAGTTACTTGTTCACTTATGTGTTCAACATGGCAATGTTTGTACATAAGGTGGGGAAAGGAGTCTGAGTCATGAGTCAGTTAATACTTGGAACTATTTAGTACATCCCCAACAGAAATGTTCGCTCCTCCTACCCTTAATCAGGCCATAGTGTTAAACCCTTCAGCTTTGATACCACTTGTAACATCCCTCTAGCAACATCCTAATTTGTTTAGTCCTTTTTCTATTACCATTGACACATATTTATGATTGCTTGAAATCAAATTTTTAAACTTAAATATTATTAACCCCTTATTACATGAAGATTTATTAACACTTTAGTTACTTCTTCATTAGTTGGCCAATTTTGTAGTACTATTGACTATTTCGATATCATTAATTAATTTGTTTTTGCCCCATGAGAGAGGTAATGACTCCAATTCAAAATATAAATAAATATTAGGTGGAAATCCATTTGGCGGGTTATAATAATAAATTTTCCATAGTTATGGTAGATAAAGTCATGATTTTATGATTTTTTTCATATATATAGTGTAGTAATCCATCTTTCAACTCTATCCACCCAAACTTTTGAGAACCTAATCTTATTGTTCCCAAGGTATTCCCAATGTTGAGATGTGTCATTTAATCCATTTCTTATTCCAATTCAGGTTTTCCATCAACAATTCAGAATGATTTGGGTTAGTTGGAATAACTAACCCTCCTCTGTTGTTCTCATTCAGAGTTCATTCCTCTCCTCTTTTCCATCTGGCGGTTTTGCAACTCCAATGCAAGGAACATGAGATTTTCTTGCTGGAAGTTCAACTGGAGATTGTTTCCTTTTGATTAATATTACATGCAAGCTTTCTTTTCCTTTACTCCGAAGGAGGGTTCGACTCATTGCTCACTATTTTTCCCTGTGTGAAAACTGGGTGCAGGCTTGTTCTATCTATGGTTAGAAATGGGTAGTTTAACCTCAAGGCCTAGTATATTTTCTTGTCTTTAGCTAGTGTGTAATATAATGTAACATTTTCCAGTAACTCTCTAGCTTAGAGAGGGTTCACAATTCTATAAGGGCGTCACTGTAAATTTTGTTTGTAGTGTGTGCAGGTAATCCTTCTTGTTTGAGAAACTAGAAATTCCCTATCAAATACCCCTACACTAGATTCCTTGGCTTCACTTATATATGTCTTCCCTTATAGGGTATCTATTTATTCATTGTTTTCCTCCTTGTAGAGTGTTTGATATTATTTCTTTTGGAAAAAACCTTCTCTTAGGGTCATCAAAAACCCAAAATCCCCTAACCCCCCCCCCTCCCAACTCAAAATGTTTCCATTGGACTGCTTCAATGTTCTGCAGCTGGATCTATAATCCACTAAGGGTTTTCATGATTTCCATTTTAAATGTTGCATTCCCCTTTTTTGTTTCAATATATTGATAACAAGACTTGAACTTTTATTATAAAATTTAAGAACATGAATTGATGCTTTTTTATTACAATCATGTATTTAAAACTATTCTTTTGCTTGGAAAATAAAACAAGGTTGTATATGCTATTGCTTTCACAACCTTTACAAATTTTCATTTAGTTTTTCATTCCTTAGCAACTAATAACACTAGGTTTTGACCAATTAATAGTGTTATTTACTATAGGTACATGTATGATTACTAGTTCTACTTCACCTAGAATCCACTTAATGACTTACCTATTTAAGATGTTGATTCCATGAAGAACATGGTTGTATAAGGAATGGGACTACTCCTAGGTTGTTAATGAATTTAGCTTCACCGAAAGCTTGCCACAATCCCATGCACCACCATGTCAAAATTTATCCATTCTACATTCTTTCATATTCTTTTAAATTATTATAAACAACTCCTATTATTAATTTCCAGATTACACTATCCAGTTCTGCAACCATATTTTCAATCATAGTAGACACAATACCTTTACATTTATGGAAATATGCTACAGGTTAACACATATTTTCTTTCCACATTAATGAACACATTACCAAATAGAAAAGATAAATTTCTTTAACACTTATTTGTGTTTCTATTCCTGCTTATTCGGGTACGCCATATTTCACAGAAACAACTTGAAAAAATAATTTCTAGATGTAATTTAGAGAAATTCATAGAAATTATTTCCACCCTACATAGAAATACTTATCTTTATAAGGTTATTTAGGTTTCCACTGGAAATTAGTAAGGAAGGGAGAATTCTCCTCCCAACCATTGAGCCTGGTATCACGTACAACACTCTCCATGAGTCAGTTTCCCTTTAGAATAGTCTTTCTTTGATAGAGACCAAATCAAGCCTGCAAATGAATTCCACTGGCCCCAACCACCTCAAGAATTTTTGTTCAAAGTTTCCATAAACTCTAATGCTTATATGGAAATTCCAATGGTCCCAGCCACCTCAATAATTTCTCTATGGCAACGTCATGCTTTACGTCAATAATATCATGTCTTAGTAATAATTTTCCTTCTCCTCTTTCTTGATTGCCCCAAGTTCCTCTCCACCCTCTTGGTTCTCTCTTTTCCCAACAGAGGTATTTATCTCTACTGAGAGGAGTAAGTGTCCATTAACTACCTCATAGGTAAATCGTCATTTAGAATTTTCACCTTCTCAGAATACCTTGGATGATGATAACTAATCTCGTTAAAATAATATATTCGTTTCTAAGATTATATTACGTCTTCTTTGGCCCACATTCTCCCAATTAACTTTTCATAAAATTAAAATAGAATATTTATTTATTCACCGACGGGTGTTACAAACGATCTCAATCACATTTCTATGTATAATACCTCATTTTTTTTCTTAAATATATAATCACAAAAGAATTAAAAAAAAAAAACATAGAAAACAACATATAATATTTAAATTTTATTAGGAGTTTCCTTCCCCACTTCAAGTGAATTCTAGTTATTGTTTATGATAGAGGAAGGACAAAACCACTTTGATGGAAGAAGCTCTTTCAAAACAATGTGAGAAAAAGCCTTTCAATTATTGTAGATCAATTTTGATGGTTTAGCTTACACTTAGACTTTTAATAAATGGGAATTAACCTTATTCACTTCATTGAAAAATTATTAAGATATTAATTTGTTTACTTTATAAAATATAGATTATTTAGTTGTGTGGGGTTTTAACTTTCATAAAATTTTAAAATTAATTGTTTTGGAAAAAAAATCGATAACAAAATTTGTGAAATATATATATATTATTACTTAAAAGGAAAAAAAAAGCCATTATTCAAATAAAATAAGTGATTTAATACAAAATAGGATATAATTATTTATATGTCTTGTAAGATTTTTTTTATAAATATTATTTGAAAGAGATTTATTCATGGAAGGTTCTTCATTGTTATAAATATTGGTGTTTTTTTATATTATTTGTTGTAGTCATATGTTTCCAGTAGCATATATATGACACATAAAAATAGTAGGGTTTTAATGATACTGCTAACTTCCTGGGAATTTTTTGTTGTAAACAAGCATATATTGAGTGAGTGTAGGTGTTGAATGTATATGTGACATACTAAATGTGTACATAGTTTATTGTGTGAGTGCACTACTTTAGAAGGAAAACCACACAGAAGAGGAAGTAGTCTAAAAACAAGGCTAAAGCCATATGTTTTTCTCGTTTTTATTTTACCATTTTCCCACTCGAGTTCGAATTTGATTAAAACAAAGAAGTTTTCCATCTTAGACTAAGTGATTTTGTTGGGATATCATGGTCTATTGGAATAACATTACAAGGGGATTAAAATTTCAAGTACTTAATGTTTTTGTGTTAAATATTTTTTAGGTTTAGAGGCACTTTCCCACAACTCCACCTATTGGTGTTGAAGAGAGGATGATAATGATGTTCTCATTTAGACATTGCAATGGGAGTTATACTATGTGGTGTTGAGTGCAAGGACTAATTCATACATAATGGATTACATTTATGATTCACTTAAATTTTAATTACAATGGGAGCTACTGGTTCAAAAGGTACAAAAAAGATGAAAGCCCCAATATTTGTTGAGGTCCTACTCCCAAACACCATGATTTTGATGGGATGTGACTTAATCTACCTATAGAAAATAACACATATTCAACCATCTCAAACACATCCTTAGTACACATTTAATTTAATTTTGTTAATACATCTATTCTTATTTCTATTTAATAACATATTTCTAATATTCGTGTTCAATGCTGGTTTCATAAGACACAAAGTTCTTGGACACTTGTTTAATTATGTGAAGTAAGGAATATAACTTTTTGTTCTTAGTTAATTTAGTTAAATATATACTATTGTTTTTATTATTATAATAGGGGATATTTAATTTCCAATCATCATGAAATAAAGTCTGTTATGTAAATGATGATATTAATTAAATACATCTTCTTGAACCTTGTGTTAGACTACTATGAAATTGATATCTATATCTATATATCTATATATATATATATATAATATATATATATATATTAATTCTAAAAAAATTAATTTATGGTTTTCCTCTCTCTATTGAAAACAATTAAAAAAAAAAATTCCACTAAGAAAAAAAACTTTAATAAATTTATGAATGAAAACATGTGGAATAGAAAAAATAATGAAATTATTGATAACAACATCATGCATTCAGGCGGGCGATGAACACACAATTCCTATTATCCACTTCCATCTGCGGCATGAGACTATTAGGAATCGATATTTTTTAGTTGGCATTAGTTTGTGCATAAATAAAAACTTTATGCATTTCACAAAACCTTTTCTTTGAATCTATCAAATAAATGCAACCAGGTTTTTTTGACAAAAAGGAACTTTTCATGATATTATCTAGCCTCTTCCTAAGGAACCAATATATATGCTCAAATTATTTCTTAGGTTAAAAGGTTTTGCATCGTTCATATTGTTTTCAATTGAGAATAATGCGAACTCATTAGCATTAATTGTTTACTTCATAAAAAAAATTGTTTTTTCACCAGAACATCTCACCATTACAACTTTCATGTACGCTAACCGCATGGCTATCTACATGTGTATGTACTCTGAATTGACCACCTTTCACTACATATGATGGTTCAACATACTTTGTTGTACCTTCCCAATAGAGGCTAAAGTTGCAGAGTAAAAGGGATATAAAGATCATGTTTAATGTGTAAGTACCCCTTGCAGATCTCAAACAGTTATCACTATTAGTTACACCAATTTAACTTCTTGAAAGACTATCTGAGAGGCTAGATTCAAATGGGACATGGAAATGCAAGTACATGAAATGCACGATGTACAATGTTTTTTTATATTTTTTATTTAAAATACTGAAATAGAAACACATAATATCAAAGATAATGTTGATTTTTCTTGTGAATATGCATGGTATGTGAAGTCATATGTTATGTGTTTAGATACACACTGAAAATATTGGAACATAATTTTCGAAACACATAGATTACAAGTAAGTTGTGATGAATTTCTAAGAAATGTATAAAAATATTAACTTTAATATTGTATATTATGACAATGTTTGTTAGGTGATTACAATATATTTGAAATTGTTATAATATTAAGTATTGAGGTTTTCGTAGTGCATTATATTAGATATCATTTTGGGATTCAACTACATTAAGTAAGTCATTCATCTATGACCATTTCCATGAGAGGTAGTCATAACTCACTAATTCCTCATGATTTTTGGGTAGTCCACTTAGCACTTATTGCATCAAGTGATTCTCACACGGGTGAAGAACTGGGATTGAAACTAGTGAAATGAATCACATAGCATCAATCATCACTTCCGGGGCTTGCACCTAGTAACCAAGACTTCCCAAGAGGTCACCCATCACAGATCACCTTTGTCTCAATTGTGGTTAACTGTGGAGGTTTCCCCACAATCAAGCCCACTTAGCTTCCTACCCCATTTGCAAAATCTTGGCAAGCGTTGTGCCTCATGAACCATTCAAGTAGAGTTCCCTTCACTCTTTTGAATTAAGTATGAGGGTTTTCGCAGTGCATTATATTAGATATCATTTTTGGATTCAACTGCGTTAAGTAAGTCATTCATCTATGACCATTTCCATGAGAGAAAATTAGTGGAAATGGTCATAGATGAATGACTTACTTAACATAGTTGAATCCCAAAATGAGAGCTAATATAGTGCAATACAAAAACCCCAATACTTAATTCAAAAGAGTGAAGGGAAATCTACTTGAATGGTTCATGAGGCACAATACTTGCTAAGGTTTTACAAATAGGGTAGCAAGCAAAGTTCATTGTGAGGAAAACTCCACAGTTAAGCGCGCCTGAGCCAGAGGTGATCTCGAATGAGTGACCTCCTGAGAAGTCCTAGTTATTGGGTGCAAGCCCCGAAAGTGGTGATTGACGCTATGTGATTCACTTCTCTAGTTTCAATCCCACTTCTTCACCCCTGTGAGCATCACCCGATGCAACGAATGCTAAGTGGACTATTCAAGAATCATGAGAAATTAGTTAGTTACAACTAGCTCTCATGGAAATGGTCATAGATGAATAACTTACTTAATGGAATTGAATCCCAAAATGATATCTAATAAACTGAATTGTGAAAACACTGATACTTAATATTATAACAATTTCAAATATATTGTAATCACCTAGCAAACATTACCATCATATACAATATTAAGGGTAATATTTTTATAGAATGCTTAAAAATTCATCACAACTTACTGGTAATCTATGTGTTTCCAAAATTATGTACGAATATTTTCAGTGTGAGTCAAAACACATAACATATGACTTCACATACCACACATATTGACAAGCAAAATTAACATTATATTTGATATTATGTGTTGGTATTTCAGTATTTTAAATAAAAAATATAGAAAAGCATTGTACATCGTGCATTTCATGAACTTGCATTTCCATGTCCCATTTGTTTCTCAATTTATCCTCTCAAATACTCTTTCAAGAAGTTCAACCAGTGTAATTGATAGTGATAACTGTTTGAAATCTTCAAGGGGTACTTACACATTAAACACGGTCATTATATCCCTTTTACTCTACAACTTTATCCTTTGTCGATGGAATTAAGCTTAAGACATGTATGAGAATTAAAATATCATTAGCTTTAAGTGTCCACAATTTTTCCCAAAATCCTTCTAGAAAATATTTATTTGGTTCTCTATAATACAATATTCTATAGATCGATTACGAAATTAAAATTATTAGAAAACACATAATTTGCTTATGCGGAAATCGATTTTTGTAACCAACAATGACGTTAGTGATTTTGGATATGGTGTGGAGATTGTACAAGATCTGATTTATATCACGCATCATTAATATATTATAACATCCATTTACAAGGAGATGAAAATATCCCATGTGAGATACTCATCTAATTAGTAAATGTTACATTCATTAAATAGATATTATGTTAAATATTACTTAATGACATTCCCATAATACTTTCAAATATTTTTCTTAGTTCTCAACCATAGGTATAATTACTATTATCCTCACTCTTAATGAATTGCATCTAAATTTCTCAAATATTCATTTGAACTTGGATTTAACATTGGTGTATGATGGATACATGTTGTTTAACTGAGGACATGATATCATTGAATTGATAGTTAACTTCCTTTACCTTTATTAGCACTTGAGAATAATGAGTTGTTAGGAATTAAGAAAAATTCATTTGTTAAGTGAAGAATAACCATGTTGTGAGGCAGACTCTTGGGTAAAGTAGAATATTTTGTGGATATATGCAATACATTAAACTATTATCTCAGCTCTAACTGAAGTCTAATAGAAGCTAAAATTGCTTGTTTGAAGGTTTTTCTACGGCTGAGAAGACTTTGCCTATGATTCCCTATTTTCATGTTACTTTTGGAGATACGATGATATGGTTCATGTAACAAGTAACTCAAACGTTTTCCTATAGAATTTAGGAAAATGATATCTTATGGACTAACTTGGCTCCAATTTCAACTCATTCTTCCTTATAGTTATTAGGCTATCGATACCATGTTTATATTACACATCAGTTAAAGTGCGCAGTCTGTCCATGCGATCTATGGGAATATGAGAACGTTAGGACTCTTCCCAATCGTGAACATATATTTCTTGTAAACTGTATCAACATGTGGTTTCATTCACATTCCCCTTGTCCTTGTCCCCTTTGTAGAACCATCGCCTAGCCCCACCAACCAATTTTTAAACCAATAAAATAGGGAAGGCTTTGGCTACAATGATAGGGATCTATCCCAATTTGAATTTGGAACAAGGGAATACTATAATATTTGAAGAATAATATGATCGGGAGAAACCATCAAATATATTATTTTTGTTTAGGGAGGAGCAAATGGATGAAGATAAGGATGAGTTGTCACCTTGAAGGATCTAACCTCATTGGTGTTGGGGCATAATAGAGCCATATAATCAAAAAAATAAATAGAGGCATCACCTTTAGGGATCTTACGTCTTGAATGGAACACTATTCAAATCATGCTTACAATAAATCTTCTCCTTATCATTAAGAGTCCTATCCAGGCATTAGAGGAAATTTCAACCTAAAAGTGCCCATGAAATGTTCATGTAATTTCCATGCCATAATATGTAAATCAATGAAAATCATATAAATTTAAAATGGGGTACATGTAAATATTTTGGAGGGAAAAGAAGAAAAACTACTTTTTATAATTGTATTTTTGGCTTATGTCGTTATATATTTACCCAAATTTCAAGTGTAGACACCTGTTGGATGCGGAACTGAGATTCACATCCAAAGAGTACCCATTACGAATACTTTTAAGAAGATTCACATTGACGAAAAAGAAGATGCATTAAAAAAGCATGTTCAACATGTTTTTTAATTGTATATTAAATTTTAATCAATGTGGTTCTTCTAAATAATATGCATAATGGGTACTCATAGGATGTCAAAATTAATTCCACATGCAACAAGTATCTACACTTGAAATTTGAGTAAACCTATAAGGAGATAAGCCAAAAATATAACTAAAAAAATAGTTTTCTTGTTTTCCCTCCAAAATCCATAACCCTTATTTTATTATTTTCACTATTATTTTATTATTGTTCATTAGGAGGCCACTTTTAGGATGAAATTTCCTCTAATGTTGATTTGTGACTATATGCTAGATAGACCCTGTGAAAGGGAAAATAACCACCATATGGTTGACATATTCCCCCACATATTTACATAAAACATACAATTTGGGTCCTTCAAATTTCCTTAGACGTAAATTATCTTTGATTGGGAGTTTCTTCTTGAAGGAACACCACATGAACAATCTTGATTTTGCTGAGATTTTTTTTTTTCCATAGCAACTTCCACCATCAGGCCTGTATCTTAGGCAATTTTTCTACAACAAGATGAGAGAATCGCATTTTTGGAGGATACAAACCATTTGGTTCAAATAACCAAACTAATTCATCTTATTCTTTAGTCAACCTAATATGAGATACCCTTAACACATATATAATACCATTCCATAATATTTGTAGATGTTGAGGAAGGCCAATTTTTCTGCTTGATAACCATCCTTGAACCTATAAATTATTTTGGATTAGATATACTACCAAATTCAATGTGATCATACCTCTTTCATGAAAAAAGTTTTTCATTTCCATGGAAATGTGTGATCATTATTTCTTCTAAACCAAGTGTCTAAACATATTCTTAGGTGACATCCATCTCTTGTTTTCCATGCCAGACCAAATTTTATCAATGGAAAGGAAGAAATTAAAAATTTTCGAAGGATAGAAACATTGAGTCTCTACTTATTTACATTTTGAGTCCATTCCTCTCTGCATAGTGGATAGATATATTTCCTATATACCATGATAGTTCATAAACTTTAAGTGTTGATCAATATCTATCTAACTTTTGTAGCTAGTGCTTCTAGAAAGCATGGAAAATTTTGTAGTCTCTTTCCTCCCCAAGCCTTCAGAAGAGCTATTCAGTCCCATTCCACCGAAGGATTAACAAATTGATCAAATGACATTAATGGATTCACAAAGGAAATTAATAAAAACTAAGCTTCATTATCTATGCAACGATCTCATGCTGAATACTTTTATCCATTTTTTCAATTTGGAAATAAGCTAGTTCGAGTATGTTTTCTTATAAGATTATGAACTTAAGTGAAATCATAGGTATTTTAAACCTTCTTCCACAGTGGTGAAATAAAGTGGGAAGTACTCTTACAAATAAAGGAGCTCAACATTGCGTAGGCCAAAAGATAACAAAGTTGACTTGTTGTAATTCATGATCATACCTATGGCTGCTCCAAAAACGATGAGAGCTTCTTTTATCACCTTTTTATCTCTTTTTACTCATCGTAGAAAATAACAATGATCATCAACAAACAACAACTGTTGGATACTAAGGCCGGAAGCAACACTTAGATTTTGAAGTTCTCATTTATGCTCGCATTCCTCCAGGAACCGGCCAAGAACTTCAACAACCAACAAGAAAAGTAGAGGAGATAAAGGGAGACCTTGACATAGTCCACTTTGTGCATGAGAAAAAGAAGAGCCAGATTCATTTATGAGAAGAAAAGAAGAGACATAAGAAATGTAACTCATGAATCAATGTACAAAAGCTAGTCCAAAACATGGATGAGTGAGAAGAAGTTTTATATATATCTAGGTAATTTAGTCATACGGTTTGGAAAGACCAATTTTCAAAAATTTCACCCTTAATTGTTCATCTATTTCATGTTGTGAATACCTTGCTGTGACACCCCTATAGTCCCATAAATCTGTCTCCTTTCCATGAAGAAAATTTTTTCCTTTCATATTTCTTAGATACGATTCCCTTTAGACAATGTGAAATTACTTTACCAATAATTGTATAAATATAGTTGTAATGTGATATAGATTGAAAATCATAAAAATAGAAGGAAATGACACATCCTAAAAGCCTTGATTCTTTCTCTATCCATAGAATGTCTTCCCCATAATCTCAAAGAAGTCCATAAAAAATTCAATAGACCAACCATCTAGACTTGGGATTTTAACCTTTTAAAAAATTGATAGGACTTCCTTTTGTTCTTCCACACTTATTTTCCTCATTAAATGAGCATATTCTTCCTCATGTATGAACTTATGGAATTAAAGATATAGATGAACCACCTATGTAAATGTATCCCCTATAGTGGCCTTAAAAATATCCCCAAAGTTGTTTATCTCCATATTGACCTATTGTTCAAATGGAAATTCCCTATCTACATTATTGTCCTTCAATTTCTAGTATTGTTGCTCAATTTTCTTCTTTGGTGAAATTTTAGAAAAAAATTATGTTCTCATCACCAACTTCCAACCATAATACTTGGCTCTTGAGTCTCCATCTAGCCTCATTTTCTTGTAATATATTTTTTTTCTTGACTTTCAATCCTACAAGCCTTTATTTCGATTCTTCTTAAACGAACCCCTCTGTGTCTTCCTAAAAGATTGATTTGATTTTATCTTCTATTACTTGAAGGTCTTGTAATTTTATTTTTTCACTCATGAAGAAACCATTCAATGATAGTAAATCTCATATATTTTATATTCTCCACAACCTAGGCAACGAAAAACACAACAAAGAGAGGATTCAACTTGCACCAATTTGTCTATACTAAAGACAAAAACTCCTAATTATTTATCCAATTTTCATTTAATTTAAATGAACGAGGTGGCTTCCCACCATGGTATTTTATTTCAAGAAATATTGGTGAGTGATCAAATCCACCACCCACCTCAATCCATTGATATATTAATGGTAGAGCTTCCGCCAAATTTTTATCAACTAGAAAGTGGGCAAGTATTTTATTGACGCTATCCCCCCGTCATATTTTTCCTCCAAGAAGGTTTTAATATTACCAGCTCTAAATCCTCTAGTTTATTCTCCATTATCAATCAATTGAATAAACTTGTAGTATTGTCTTCCTATGCCTACGGTCCCAAAATCTCAGCCACACCTAATGAGAAATTTAAGTCGCCTCAAACTATCAAGTTTTCATAGGAGGAAAATGACTTAGAAGATAAGGATTTCCATAAAAGCTTCTTGTCTAGATATGGCCCTTAAATATTCAGGACCAAAAATTCTTTGTTTATATGAATTAATAAAAAGTTCAAACCTAAAACCATCTCGCTTATAACTTTAACATACTAAAGGTTTCGTCCAATCGTTAGAACACCAAATCATCATTGAGAATCTTCACAAACAATTCAAATCCAATTAGCAACGTACCTAGCACCTTTGCTACCACATCCCCCTCTGCTATAGCTTTTGGAGTAGAAAAATTATAAGGTGATTCAACTTGACTAACTTATGGAGAGCATATGTTTTTGACACTTTGGCCATACCTCGATAGTTAAAGGATTAAAGAACTGTGAAGAAACCCCTTGGCAGGCTTCTGCTACTCTAAGCACCAAAATTAATAGTTAGTTATTTCCCATAAACCATATCTATCCAAGCTTGACATTGGGCTTTGTCCAATTTGGATTTTTGTCCTCGACCTTTACTAGCATTCACTCAAAGGATTATGTCCAAGATCCCCTTTGTAGCTAATCAAGGATTATGTTAATGAGTGGGGACAAAAGTTATATTTGGATTCAAGTTCTCTATAAAATAAAGATATATGTTCAGGGATTAACATTATCGAAGGGATAGTAAGTTTCCCTCCTCATATGCAAGGAAAAAAAATAGATCAAGTTTGGATTAAGAATTAGAAACTGTTTGAGATATCACGGTTGGGTCTAGCATAGTGCTGACCTAATCCTTGCCTAAAAATCAAAAGCACTGAACATATGATAAATGTATAAGGAGAGAGGGAAATTACCTGAATCCAAAGGATGAGTAATATCCATTGAAATCTTCTTACAATCATTGAAACCTTTTCCTTTTGTTGTTGCATTTTCATGCTCTATCAAAAGATCCACCCCTTCAGTAGTAGAGAGACTTGAGATCTCTAGATCAAAATAACCTTGTCCCACATCCATACTTTGAGTCTCCAAACCACTCACCAAAGAGCACCATATTTCTAAGAAAAATCCTCTTTGTAAAAGGACAAAAACCATTGTCTCCCTTCTTTCCCTAAAAAGGAAATTAGTGTTGTGAGACATTATGTCCATGAATATGGTACCAACAACATCTAGAGGGAGTTAATTCATAGTCTAGTTATTGATGGAAGATACCCTTGTGGTATGAGAATGAAATTTCACTTGGTATGAGCATGAAATTTCACATTTTGTTGTTCCATAGTTTGAGGAAAACTACAATATTTTAGGTTGATTTGATTGAAGTGCAACGAAAAATTATTGGATCCAAAATATATCAATTAGTCGTATATAAAATGATTATTTCCAAAATTTTCTAGATATGTATTTTTAATTTGAGTTTATCCTTAGATACAAAATGAATTTGAGGATATGCGCATGCTCCCTCATCTGATATAAATATATGAAAATGATGCCATGGGATTTGGAGCTCATAACTTCCCAACTATCATTGTTTTCAAATTAATTTTTTAGATGATGTAGAAATGTACCTAAATGTATTCATTGATCCATGTGGATCTTGATTGGGTCTAGTCATATTGGTTATGTAATGTTTTGAGAATAGTATGGTCATGGTAGCAACAGATACTGAAATGGTAAAAAATTAAAATTTCTCAAATGTAGTTGAACCCAAGCTCATTACGTAGATCTCGTATTCTAAATTCAATGCAATTTGAATGAGCGAAAAATGACATCATATGGACAAGTTATGAGTTTTCAAATTTTATGGGGAAAACTCAGAAAAAAGGTAAAAGTGAAAGTATGCAGTAAACAGTCAACTGATGGGTTCACTAGTCAATAATGAAGCTCATGCTTCCAGCTGCCACATGGTGCATTCAGGTTTTGCCAAGTGTCTCTAGTTTACGATTGGTTGTTTGGTATTTGAATTTGAAAAATAATGGAGTACCACGTGGGCCAATGAATGGTTGCCAAATGTCCTCCTAATGGCATACTAAAATTTGTTTGGCCATTGAAAAACACCCTCAAGCTTCGAAATTGAGAACTCATTCATACCAACCAAATCCAACACCACCATGCCACATTGTTTCATTTTTAAAAAACATAGAGTTCTTGTATATAAAGTTTGGGAATGGTGCATATGGGAAGGGGCAGGGCTAAGCCATAGCACCTACACACCCTAGTACCATAGGACCATGGGCGAGGGCCATAGGCTAGGGCCTAGCCTAGCCCTCGCATCCCACTTGACAACTTTACCACAGTCCCATGAACGAGCGAATATGATCTTGTGCAAACAGAGATCTGGTGCCACCCACAAAGGGCCAGCCTCAAGTCCTATGGGACCACCATATGCCAAAGTCTGAAATATGAGCAAGGAAAAGAGGAAGGGGGCCAGCTCTTAGTCATGAAGACCACAATATGACGATTGGAGATTTCTAGTTAAGCACACAGTGGATGAGAGGAAAATTTTTGGCTCTAGCTCCAGGTTCCATTGTACCCATAGAAACATGGCACAAATAGAATGGAGCCATCGATGATGGACAAATTTTGAGCTCCAGCCCCTGGTCACAACATGTGCCATATGACCACACACAAAGAGGTGGAAGGAGCTATCGAAGATGGGGAATTTGTCATTTTTTGATTGGTTGAAGGATAGCCAATCCCATGTTGACACATGGTCTTGCAAGTTGGCCAAAAGTTTGTTAACATAGAGATGAACTAGATGAGATTTGATCTTGTGAGCTCCTTCCTACAAAATTCACACCTTATCGACTGGGATACACATTGATTATTGTTAACAAAACTCTATCACTTATTGTTAAAGTCATGTGATATCCAAATAGCATAAAAAATGGCAGAGTCCGCCAATGTTAGTGGACTTTCCATACATATCCTCCTCCATTGTTGGTGGCTCTGCACTAACAAACTCCACCAATGCATTGGATAAGGATAAGGTTGATGCATGAGTTTTCAACACCGCTTGATAAATTTTGTTGTTATGGTTACGTGTCATAGTTTGGAGAGAGGCCTACTGGATATAACAATTAAACGATATACATTGTGTGTTTTTTGGTGTGGGATGGTAGGTGTTGAGCTATGGAAAAGGTATGAATTTTCCATTTATTTCCTTATCTTTTCCTTTTATCATAACTCCTTTTATTCCTAAGATGATAATATATCAAAGAATTATAGCAAAAAATAGGGAGATATGATTACTACGAATTAGTTAATTCTTGTCTTTTTCCGTGCAGAAAATAGAAGAAATGGAAAACTACCATTTTGAAGGAAAAGGCAAAACATAGTAATTGTTGTTCCGTCAGTAGGAAGCCATATCCAGACAGGCGGATCAGGATTGGAGTGCATAGTTAAGGATAAGGATGGAAAATCATAGCATCAACGCAAGAAGACAAAGGGATTAACAGGAGTTAGAAGATGGGGTGTATCCCTCAGGATCTCTTGATCTTGAGGGATCGCTATTTTACAGTCTATCTATTATTCCTTGTTTTATCCACCTATCCAGTATAAAAGGGACAACACTTGTAAATAGTAGGAGATTATCACTTATCATTATTCAGAATTCATTGTTGTATTTCTACTTTAATTATCGACTCTCGTTGATTAAAACAGAGTATGATTGCCTGTAACATTTTCATATGATTAAAACATATGTTGGTTTTTGTTCCATTCATTTATACTGAAGTAGTTTGGCAGTGCTTCACTAGTGGCTAAGGGCCTGGCGTTGAAAATAATACTGAGAGGGGGGGGGTGAATCAATATTATCTAGTCCTTTTAACAATTCTTCCTTATTTATAATTTGAATTATTTTTGCATATCATTACCATAAAACAATGAGCATGAACAAGAAAAACAGACAGTCACATCAAAGAACACCAGATATAAGGTGGAAACCCAATGTGGGTGAAAACCACCTGCTGCAATATGTCTCTATCTTCTTTCAAATTAGAAACTCCTTTTACAATGATCTTGTACTGGTGCAGTCCTTTACCAGTACGCAGGCTGCAATCTGCAGAGAGCTACAACTCTCTCTCCTTTTCGAGTCTCCCCTGGAAGGGAGCTACAACCCCCTACTTCTTTTCTTTCAAGGACCACTTTTCATAAATTTTCAAACTGGATCCATAAATATCAAATGATCATCAAGTACCAGTAAGTCACCCAGATAACCAGATACAAAATAACAGAAAACTAAACCCAGAACACCTTCTGCGGCGTCTCCTGACCCAGAACACCTTCTGCGGCGTCTCCTGCAGTGCCTCCTGCGGCGCCTCCTGCGGCGTCTCCTGCGGCGCCTCCTGCGGCACCTCCTGCGGCATCTCCTGCGGCGCCTCCTGCGGCGTCTCCTGCGGCACCTCCAATCACGCCTCCTGTGGCGTCTCCTGTGGCACCTCCTGTGGCATCTCCTGCGGCGCCTCCTGTGGCGTCTCCTGTGGCGCCTCCTGTGGCGCCTCCTGCGGCGTCTCCTGTGGCGCCTTCTGTGGCATCTCCTGTGGCACCTTCTACGGTGTCTCCTGTGGCACCTTATGTGGCGTCTCCTGCGGTGCCTCCTGTGGCGTCTCCTGCGGCGCCTCCTGCGGCGTCTCCTGCGGCGCCTCTTGCGGTGTCTCTTGCCTCCTGCGGTGCCTCCTGTGGCACCTCCTGTGGCGTCTCCCACGGCGTCTCCTGCAGCGTCTCCTGTGGCGTCTCCTGCGGCGCCTCCTGCGGCGTCTCCTGCGGTGCCTCCGCACTTCCGCAACTGCAGTGCTTGAGAGATCACCCTTCACAGATTCACTTTCCACTTCACTTTCATATAGATCGAGATTTTGAAACAATAACCCAATATTTCAGATCTTAAGATATTCAACCCAAAAGCAT